>MU211924.1:0-18539 GCA_018584345.1 Thuja plicata
TCTCAATGCCAAGATGAAGAAATGATGTGTGATCCAAGAGAGACTTTGGCTAAAGTTTCAAGAACATCGGGATATGAGCCACTAAAGCTTTGGCAATTGGGAAATGCTTTGCGAGATCATAAAACTCCAACTGATTGTCAGAACATGAAGAACACACAGAACTGACCATGAATCTAGAATATCTCCTTCGTGAAGTATCCAAATGAGGTGCGAACCTAGACATAAGTATAACATGATGTCTAGAACCAACCCTGAGGTTCGCAACAACAAATGATCCAAAACCAAGGAACAAAAAAAAAACACAGAAACAGGAAAACATGAACAAAACTGGAAGGAAATATTTTTGGGTGATGCAAAATTGCCACAACCCAAGGATGCTCATGCATCAAACATTCCTGGTGAGAAGAAGATGTTCCATAAGAGGAACTTATGAATATCTTACAGGATTCAAGACATAAATCCCATGCTCATTCTTAATCAAAATATTGTCTTTATCTGTAACTTTCTTTCTCTGTACTTCTGCTCTTTCTTCTTCACATCCATCAACCTACTCTTCTCTATACTCTCTATGGAATGCCTCACATCAACATCAAGTAATAGATAAATTATACCACCACCTCACTAATACATTTGGTACCAAATTGCAACGGCAGTGCCGTTGCAATTTGGTACCAANGTTTTTCCGTCACAACCTTGTCGTCGTCGCAATTGCGACGATCTGTCGTCACAATTGCGACAACGACAAGGTTGTGACGGAAAAACTGCAATGGCACTGCCGTTGCAATTTGGTACCAAATGTATTAGTGCCTCTTTTCTTTCGCACAACCGATTTACATATGCTATAAGACTTCATCTAATCAGCAACCAAAGATTTATGTTGCTTCACTTTATCTTATACCAATTGGTTCTAGATCTGCCTCCAAGAGCATTATTTAAATCAACCTTTGTATTCTTTCTCTCTGAACAATAAATCTTCACAATGCTCAGATTCCTTGCACTTCTCCCCTTTGCCTCCTTCAAGGGAACCAAGATAAACTTCTACCCATCCTTCTGTCAGATGGTATCAGAGTGAGATTCATTCCTATGATTGCATATCTGATTTCCTAAGCTAGCGAAGCCATGGGTATGTTGGTCGCAGAGTGGAAGAGAGTAGATCTGGCTCCCACTAACCGAGGACTTGTGCAAGGTGGTTAGGAAGAGATTTCTTGCTGGTTATATGAGTTAAAAAGGTATCCCATTAGTGAACTGATCATCAAAAGGAGGCAAACTGTGAGTATGTTCAATAGATCATTGAGTGAGAGGCAATTCAAACCTCTCATTCAAAACATCAAAGCTGAAGAAGTTGCACCTGAGGATTGGGAGAGATGTCTCCTGGAAGGATGAACCCTAGGAGGTTAGAACAAATGATGGAGGAATTTCGAAATGAGATGAGAAATGAGATCCAAAATGTATTGACTGGGTTATGAAGAAATCCTAAGATTGAGGAGATGGTCCAATAATGCAGCAAGGGTCAACACTATGAAAGCAACCAACTCAGAAACAAGAATAGACAATCAACATGCTATATCCGATCTTCTCATTATCACAAATCCAAGATTTACATCACATTGGCCTGCAACATGGAGATTACAGACTTTCGACATCTATGCCTAATTATAGCAGAAAAATTAGAACCAAACCATAGTGGTAACATTCCAAGCTTATCTTATTGAGATCTAATCCCCTACTGCCAAACAAAGGCCAAAACGCTCAATATATAGATGTTCGTAACACATATGTTGGACAGATCAATTACATTTTCAAGGACTAAGAAAATGTAACGTGTACAAATATTGTTCTGGACCCAAATCATAAGATCTGAATGCCAAAATGAAGAAATGATGCGTGATCCAAGGGAGACATCGGTCAAAGATCCAATAACATTGGGATATGAACCACTAAGCTCCACCGATCGAGAAAATGGTTTGTGAGATCAGAAAACTCCAACTAATCATTAGAACATGAAGAACACACAAAATTGACCATGAATCTAGAACATCTCCTCTACAAAGTATCCAAATTAGGTAAGAACCCCGATATAAGTACAACATGATGTCCAGAAGAACCCTTGAGGTTCACAACAACAATTGATCCAAAACCAAGGAACGCCACTAAAAATACTCAAACAGGAAAAAAGGAACAAAACTGAAAGAAAATATTTTTGGGTTATGTAAGATTGCTAGAACCAAAGGGTGCACCTACATCAAGACTATTGTTGGAGCATTACAAAATACCAACGTGTAGTTGTAACGCTTGAATCCACCACCCATTGATGCAGAATTTTAAATTCCTCTATTATAATCCCCATTTTGAGCTTCATTTTGGTTCTCTTTTTCATGCATTCTATAGATTTCTTAACTCATCTTGATCTCTCTATACAAAATTTTCATCTCAATCTTGGATCTCATCAGCCATCCTCGCATTCATCTTGTGGATCTTAGATTCATTATGGTGAAGGGAAGTTATCTACATTTCCATATTGTGTCTTTGATAGCATATTGCATCTCTTACCTATCTTCATTTATATTATCATTTAGTTACTTTTTTCCATATGGTTATCTATCACTGTTATTGTGTCTACTTGGCTACTATGGAGGTGAAAATACCAAAGCAAGGATCTAACTGAGGTAGGTCTCTAAATAACCACCCCCAACATTTTCTTTTCTCACATGTGTGCAAGTTTGTGAAGAAATGAGGCAGGAGTCAAATTCATCAAATAGTGAGTCCAACGGAGATCCTCTTCCCTTTTTATTATTTCATATCTAGTTGTATTTGCTTTAGATTCTATCATTGTACTCAGTTGAGTTTGCTTCATCTATCCTATTGTTTTGTTATTTTTGTTATCTATCTTATTTTCTAGGTCACCATTGTACTCTATCCGTATAGGATGTGTGTGTGTCATGCTGACATCCTATAATCACATTATTGCCTTTGAATTGTACGCATCCTTGGCAATGAGCTTACGAAGCCTGGTGTCTGGTTTGTGTGATGGGTTCTTTTGGTCTTCATAGTCATAACATTTTTATCTATTGATCTCTTTTAGTTAAATGTATTTTATCACATTCAGTAGTATAATATTTTAATACTATGAGGTCCAAGATTTCTAAGAGGGAGATAAATTAGTAATCTATCAGATTAGAAATTTTCCCAATTCATTCAACACATTAACAACATTCATCAACCTTAAACCTTATGCAACAATAAACAAAGTGCCCAAATAAACATCAAAACATTCAACAAAGTGACACCAGTATCTTTATCGTGGAAACCCTTAGTTAGAGGGTAAAACCATGGTGGGGATTAGTACCCTCAAGTATTTGCGCTCTTCTAAAATGTGCCCTGTTAAAGGCCTAGCCCTATTAGGAGCTTATAATGATGTTCGGTTAGGAGAAAACCTTGTTAGGAGTCACCCAATTAAGGGATTCACCTCTAGCCCTATTAGGAGCCTTACCCTGTTAGGTGTAACCTTGTTAAAGGATTTAAACCCTAATTAAAGAATCACCTGGTTAAAGCATTTATTGATCAAGACCTGTTGGGTATGATCCAGTTATGGGATTTTCTTGCAAAACCTATTAGAATTCAATAAGTACAATGATCATGGCGTAGCACTCCTCTGCTTCATTAGATCTAATTAAGCACAACACTTCTGGTTCTTGTAGATAATCTATGTTCTTCACTTTACCACACCTTTGCATCCATAATATACACTGCATACTTCATTGACTTACATATATATACATTACATGTTCATTAGGGCATTTAACTGAATTAAAAACTATATTACATCTGAATTTCATTCATTACAATCATTTCCGCTCAATCCTTAAAATCTAAAATGTATTACCAATCTTTAACATTCGATTACAAATTCACGCCGGCCACAAAATTCATTGCACATCGATTTGAACCAAAATTACTCAAACCTTTTTGAGTTTTTCAACATGCTTCAAAAACTTGATTAATTTCGATCACCTTGAGAAATGCAATAGAAATTCATCATTACAAATCTGTTATGCCATGTCACCTTGACACCTAGATCATGAAAACATCCTTTGAAACCGATCACATCATCAACGCTTATCGATCAAACACCAACTGCTCAAACCAATTCATACATTTTACTATCTTGCATAGAAAGATATTATGTCAACTGAAAAGGTGCCTTGCAGTTGATGTAATGAAAAATCTTTCTCTCGAACCCTATCTTCTCCTAGGGTCTTCTTTAGGCCACTTCTCTAGCCTATTAGGATTCTTCATAAACCCTAATTTCACAAGGATTCTAATCTCAATCCTTCACCTATTCAATTTTCCTACACCATAAAGGAGATCAACTCACACACCATCATACCCCATGGATGTCTTCTTGCACCATTCACACCAAGTGATCACACAAGACCAAAACTGAACTTCAAGGGAGAGGAAGGTTCATCTCTAGGGCATTGGATTCATGGAAATTCCTAAGGACACAAAGTTGCAATGAAATCCTTATCAATTTCAAGAACTTACATAAATTTACACAAAATAGGGCTACAAGAATTAGGCCTAATTACACCTTTTGGCCCTTAACTCCAAAATATTCTTAATCAGATGGAAAACAAGGTCCAGATCCTAACACCCTTTTGGAAGACCCTAAAGATTTTTTAAGTTTTACGTCCCCAAACTGTCCGTACAGGGGGTTGCTATAATCAAGCCTAAAATTAAGGGTTTCACAAAATTCTGAGAACAACCACATGGGTTTGTTCTTTCATCTCAAAGAACTCTTCACCAAAACTTCTCCTTGGATATGGGGCTCCCTTACACACATATCCTCCTCTCCACATGCTCAAATTGAAGCAACCAGTGCATTCAATCACCCATAATACTTTTGCAGTTCATTGTATTCCCTAGCCATGCACCTCTGGCTCGCCTAGGGCATCACTGCAAAAATAGCTCTCTTGCTTACCAGGGCCCAAGCTCTTGCACCAATAATGTACAAGGAGTCATCTTTCAAATCCCAAGGAACCGGACAAAAGCCACAGTGGGAAAAGTTGTTATGACTCCATTAAAAAAAAACTGTCTGGATCAGACCAGCAACAGTATAGAATAAAAAATATTTACAAAAGATGCTTAAAACCAAACAAAATGACTAACTAATGCGACACAGAATTCAAAGAACACCTACTCTAACATATGCATGGGTTACAGTGCCAAAACTAATCCATCAAAACCCTACTATCATCAAGAACATCAAAACTGCACACAAACACACATAATTGTTATTACTTCACAAAAATTATGTTTGTACACTCAATGTCTAACCTTGCTATAATGTCAAGGTTTCTCATAAATAGGGTGGTGAAGTAGTTATCAACCAGTTAGGGAATCTATTGAACGAGTTGTCCAATTCTTGCAAATGTTGTCGGAGCAACTTTTCCCATTTCTTGTAAACTATGTCAAAATGCTTCAAATCTTCACTAAACTTCACCAAAGACCCAAATAAGGGTTAAAACATGAATCTAACCTACCTTAGACCCTACTGACCTCGTGATGTCATTATCATGATACATGTGCCAATTAGAAGGCTTTATAACATTTTAGCCCTAATTGAACTTCCCAAAAGGTCCTAAGACTCTAACAAAATACATCCTAACTCAAACATGCTATCGTCAACATGACCTTAAGCCTGACTCAAGCTTATTACAAAAAAAAATTCCATAAGACACTCACACACACTAAAATAACTAGATTTACAAAACAACCTATAGGAGCTCTTGCACCATACTCCCCCTCAAGAGAAAGTCAAGTCACTCTTGTGGCTAAGATGTCTTAAGTTATCCCAAACTTCTTGAAGTCTATAGCTGCAACCCATGTTGCCTCTGACTCTGGCTTATCCTTCCACTTGATGAGGTGTTCCATGTACACCTTGTGTCTAGTGGTCTTCTTGACCCTTGAATCTAATACCTTGTCTTCTTCTATATGTACCTTGGGAGACAAAACATCAGGTTCCACATCTATCTCAGTTAAGGGTCTTTAAAAATTTATCAAGTATGCCACATTGAAAACAGGTGAAATGCTCAAATCTGTAGGTAGATCCACTTTATAGGCATTAGCCCCATACTTGGCTAAGATTTTGCAGGGTCCCACTCTCTTCATCCGTAGTTTGGTAGGCACCTCATTCTGCAAATTGGATTTATTCAAGTGTATCATGACATAATCCCCTACCTCAAATTGAACATCCTTTCTCTTCTCATCCACTTTGGCCTTCAATTTTTTAGTAGATTCTAGTATAGTCCTATTCACCTGTTCCTGAATCTCCTTCATGGTTTGAGTGAAGTCTTCAACATGACCACTCCTGTACTCCATAGCTCCAAGGTCTCTAAGCTCACATACACCCCTTGGGTGCATCCCATAAACAACTTCAAATGGGCTCCTACCTGTTGTTCTGTTAACACTGTCATTGTGTGCATATTCTTCTTAGGGAATGGCCACATCCCATGTCTTCCCATACTCCTTAGTTAGGCATTGTAACAAATTAACAAGCACTCTATGAACCAACTTAGTTTAGCCATCAGTCTGAGGGTGGTAAGCTGAACCAAATGAAAGGTTAGTACCCAATTTGCTCCATAGTGTTTTCCAGAAATGGCTCATGAACTTAACATCCCTATTTGAGACAATGCTTAGGGGTGGTCCATGGATTCTTACAATCTCCTTAAAAAACAAATGTGCAATGTTACTAGCATCATGTGTAGTTCTACAAGGTATAAAGTGACCCATTTTACTAAATCTGTCTACCACAAGATAGATACTGTCATGTCCATGTTTTGCCTTAGGTATCTGTAGAATGAAATCCATGCTAACACACTCTCATGGTCTATTAGGGATTGGAAAAGGTTGATATAAACCTGCATTGCTAGCTCCTCCTTTTGCTTTCATGCACACTACACATTACTCAACATATTTTGTCACATTTCTTACCAACTTTGGCCAATGGTAAAACCTTTGTACTAACTCTATGGTTTTGTTCACACAAAAATGGCCACTCAAGATACCATTATTTTTCTCTTGAATGAGATTCTCTCTCATTGAACCCTTAGGAACACACAACTCGTTCCCCTTAAACAACAACCCACTTTGTAAGGTAAAATCAGAAAACTGACTGTGAAAGTGATTCTGAAAATCAGAACATACCTTGTAGGCTTCATCAATGTCTTCATCTTCTCTATAGAGGTCCTTGAAACTCTCTATCCCTATGCTCTTCAACTTAAATTCTTGAATTGTCAGCATCATCCTACTTAGTGCATCTGCAACCTTGTTCAACTGTCCTTTCTTGTGCTTTATTGTGAATGTGAATGCTTGAAGGTATTCCATCAACTTTAAGTGTCTATTACTAAGCTTTTCTTGTGTGTTTATATATCTAAGGGCCTAGTTGTCAGTAAACACTACAAATTCTTTAGGTAGCAAGTAATGTCTCCACTTCCTAAGAGACTGAACTAGGGCATACAATTCCAAGTCATAAGAAGAATATTTCTTCTTGACTTCATTTAACTTCTCACTCAAGAAGGCTACTGGCCTACCTTCTTGACTTAACACACCCCCTACTGCCATTCCACTTGCATCACTCCAAAGTAAACAATTTGTCAAAACTAGGGAGTCTAAGGATAGGTTGTGTTGCTACTTGCTCCTTCAACTTTTCAAATGCTTTTCCTGTTGCAGAAGTCCATCTAAACTTAGTCTTTAGACCACCCTTGATGGTGTCTACCATTGGTGCACAAATACCACTAAAATCTATTATAAAATTTCTATAAAAGTGAGCTAACCCATGAAAGATCCTTACCTCTGTCCTTGTGGTTGGTGTAGGCCAATTTAGAACAGCCTCCACCTTGCTTGGGTCCATCTTCAATGAACCTTGGAATACAACAAAACCCAAATACACAAGCTCTTGTTTGAAGAACTCACACTTTTCTAGATTGATTGATAACATCTCCTCTTGCAACCTTTTGAGTACCATCTCCACATGCTTAATCACTTCATCATGAGCCTCACAAATGTGCTAGGGGTATTTGAGAGGCCAAATGGCATAACTCTCCACTCATACAACCCATCGATAGTCTTAAAAGTTGTCTTCCATTCATCCCCATCTTTAATTCTAATATGGTGGTACCCACTTTGGAGGTCCAATTTAGTGAAGCACATTGCCCCTCCAAAACAGTCCATCAAATCGTCAACTCTAGGAATAGGAAATTTGTATTTAATTGTAATCCTATTAATTTCCCTAGAGTTAGTACAAAGTCTCCACTTACCACCTTTCTTGGATGCTAAAACCACAGGCATGACACATGGATTGATGCTCTTCTTGATTAGCCCTTGGTCTAATAACTCCTGCACTTGTCTAGCCACTTCTAGGTTTTGGTCTAGAGTGAGCTTATAAGATGCCTTATTCGAAAATGATGCACCAGGTACAAAGTCAGTTTGATGAATTATTACTCTTCTAGGAGGTAAAGCTGCAGGAGTACCATCACTTACTATATCTCTGTACTTTTCAAGTAACTCTCTGATTTCAGATAGCAAAGGATCTTGTTTAGGCTTCTCTTACTCCTTAGGCTTGAACAAGATGGCATACCCTTCACTTCCTTCATCTCTAAGAGTTTTGATGAACTCCTTTCTACTACTCAATAGGATACTAGGGGTTTTGGGTTGTGGCTCATCTTCATCCAACAAGGACTATATTTTGAAAGTTGTGATATCTTTCTTGAAAGATATGGAATTATCCTTTCCATCATACACTACACCCCTATCATATTGCCAAGGCCTGCCAAATAAAAGATGGCATGCATCCATAGTCAACACATCACAAAGCAACTTATCTTTATACCCTGCAATAGAGAACTCCACCCAAGTTTGCTCATTCACCAGCACACTATGTCCCTTGTTCAACCATGTCACTTTGTATGGATTGACATAAGGTATCTTTCTCAATTTGAGTTTGTTTATAGCTTCCTCTGATATAATATTGTTTATGGAGCCTAGATCAAGAATCAATTTGCAAACTTTTCCAAGAATTTTGGGTAATCTCACAATAGTGGGTTACACTTTTTTGCCTAAACGGACATCGAAGTCTACATTTTGAAAAAAAAATTTCAGATTCAGATGCATATTGTCGTTAAATTGTTTGAAATCAGAAGATGAAGTAAACTAGAGTCTTTTAAGATTTTCTGTCTAGATTCTAAATATATTTTTTTCTATTTTTTGAATTAATTTGAATGGTTTTGTTTTTCTCCCATGAGAACTGCTATGTTGCTGAAAACGTCATTTTTAAAAAGTTACATTGACTTCATAGAGCATAAATTTTTTTCTAAAATAGATATCAATGTGATTCTTTATGAATGTTTGAAGTAGAGTAAACCGTAATTTTGACATACCTTGACTGCATAGCTTATAACTTGTGTATTTATCAAAATTCAAATATTTTTTTTTGATAGAAAGTAGACTTGAAGCCGGAGGGCACTGTTATTTTTAAAATTTTTGTTTCTCTTTTCTACTATTTTTCATTGAATGTCAAACTTGGAGGTTTATATTGGATAAAAAACCTACATTTGATGCACGTCAAAAAACATAGACCTAATTAATTCAAAAAATTTCAAATCTATATTCGTTAGAATGCTCGTTCCGAGTACTTGTGCTATGCAAAAGGACGTCTCCCTATTCATCTATTTGAGCCCCATGCTTGAGCTCCAAAGCCATGAAAACTGCAGATTTCTGTTAGCCTCTGCAAATGGCCTCTAATCAGAGGGTTTCAATAGAAACTACTTTTGATAGAAAGTAGTTTCGATCAAAACTAATTTCTATCGAAAGTAATTTCATGATTTGACTACTTTTTGGTACTTTCAAAACTAATTTAGTACTTTCGATCGAAAGTACTACTTGTTGATACTTTTGATCGTAAGTTACTCACTTACAATCGAAAGTATTTGTCAATTCCGATCGAAAGTAAGTTTTAATATTTCTTTGGTCGCACTTTTTGGGGTGAATTCCTTCCTCCAAAAAAGTGTAACCCACTATTATGGGTTGACCCTTTTACATCTCACTCTAAACAAAGCTCTCCTATGCTTGGGTTCATCCTTGACTAGTTGTCTAATCATAACTCTTCTGAACATGAGATTTTCTCCCATCTCTGACTCAATGTGATCAGCCTCAGGTGTCTTGACACTTGATGTTTCTTCTTTAGAATATGAAATCCTCTTACTATTGTTTGAAGAAGTGGGCTTATCCAGGCATCTATAGGCAGGGTGACCCAACTGGCAACAATTATAACATTTCATACTTGCAAAGTATGAATTGCTTCTGCCTGAACTTATTCCTCTACTAGAGCCTCCTTGAGTACCTCTACCTCTGGTATAACCCCCTCTTTGAGTAGTTTCACTACTATGCTCTGTCAACTTGGGCTCTCCCTGGTTTCTTTGTCCTTACCTCTGCCTTGATAACCACCTCTATGACCTCCTTGGTCTCTTCCTCTTCCTCTTCCTCTGACATTAGAGTCTCCTTTCTTCTTATTCCTTTCTTCCACCTTAAGAGCTAATTGGTGGCACTTCTGAACAGTAGTTGGAGTCCATAAACTTATCTCCTCTTGGATGTTCCATTTTAGACCAGCCAAGTATCTTGCTACCTTGGTAGGTTCCTCTTCTTGAATCTTTGACCTAAGACATAACTTCTGAAACTCCTCTGTATAAGAGGCCACATCCAAATCTTTTTGTTTCAGACCTTGTCTCTTTCTATGAGGTTGTATTTCATAGTCTTCTGGAAAATAGTTTTCTTTTACTTTAGTCACCATGGATTTCCAATTACCTATAGGTTGTTTACCCACTCTAACTCTTTCATCTTGCAGGTACTTTCACCATGTCAATGCTGATCCTCTTAGCCTTGACTTTGCAACCTTGAGTTTCTGTGCCTCTGTAACACCTTCACACTCAAAATGATTTTCCATCCCCTCAATCCACTCCATCACTGCCTCAATATCCATTTCCCCACTAAATAGTGGTACACCTTCTAATGCCTTTCCACCTAGTGCCTTGATGGATTTAAAGAATGGTTCTTTAGTCAAAGAAGGATCTAGTTCAAGGATGATATCTTCCTCATCAATCTTCTTTTTACCTCTATCACTACTTTCACCTTCTTTTTCTTTATCTCTAGCTCCATCAACTTGTAGTTTTACTCTCATTTCATCATCTAGAGCTTCTTCAAAGAGTCTATTTTTCTTGTTTTTCTCACCCATCTCTTTAGCTAACTCTGCATTAGTCACCATACCGATCTCCCCTACTGATTCACTAGTATATAGAGACATACACCAACTCTTAAATCTTTAACTTGCTCTGATACCAATCTGATGTAATGAAAAATCTTGCTCTCTAACCCTATCTTCTCCTAGGGTCTTCTTTAGCACACTTCTCTAGCCTATTAGGATTCTTCACAAACCCTAATTTCACAAGGATTCTACTCTCAATCCTTCACCTATTAAATTTTCCTACAACATTAAGGAGATCAACTCACACACCATCATACCCCACGGATGTCTTCTTGCACCATTCACACCAAGTGATCACACAAGACCAAAACTGAAATTCAAGGGAGAGGAAGGTTCATCTCTAGGGAATTGGATTCATGGAATTTCCTAACCACACAAAGTTACAATGAAATCCATATCGATTTCAAGAACTTACATGAATTTACATAAAATAGGGCTACAAGAATTAGGCCTAATTACACACCTTTTGGCCCTTAACTCCAAAATCTTCTTAATAAGATGGAAAACAAAGTCTAGATCCTTACACCCTTTTGGAAGACCCTAAAGATTTATTAGGTTTTACTTCCCTAAATTGTTCATACATTGAGTTTCTATAATCAAGCCTAAAATCAAGGGTTTCACAGAATTCCGAGAACAACCACAAGGGTTTGTTGTTTCATCTTGAAGAAATCTTCACCAGAACTTCTCCTTGGACATGGAGCTCCCTTACACCCATATCCTCCTCTCCACATTTTCATATTGAAGCAACTAGTGCATTCAATCACTCATAATGCTTTTGTAGTTCACTGTATTCCCTAGCCATGCACCTCTGGCTCGCCTAGGGCATCACTGCAAAAATAGCTCTCTTGCTTTCCAGGGCCCAAGCTCTTGCACTGATAATGTACAAGGAGTCATCTTCCAAATCCCAAGGAACCGGATAAAAGCCACAATGGAAAAAGGAGTTATGACTCCATTAACAAAATCTGTCTAGATCAGACCAGCAAAAGTATAGAATACAAAATATTTACAAAAGATGCTTAAAACCAAATGAAATGACTAACTAATGCCACATAGAATTCAAAGAACACCTACTCTAACATATGAATGGGTTATAGTGCCAAAAATAATCCATCAAAACCCTACTGTCATCAAGAACATCAAAACTGCACACAAAAACACATAACTGTTATTACTTCACAAAAATTGTGTCTGTACACTCAATGTCCAACCTTGCTATAATGTCAAGGTTTCTCTTAAATAGGGTGGTGAATTGGTTATCAACCCCTTAGGGCATAAATTTAACGATTTGTCCAATTCTTGCAAATGTTGTCGGAGCACCTTTTCCCATTTCTTGTAAACTATGTCAAAATGCTTCAAATCTTCACTAAACTTCACCAAAGACCCAAATAAGGGTTAAAACATGAATCTAACCTACCTTAGACCCTACTGACCTCATGATGTCATCATCATGACACATGTTCCAATTAGAAGGCTTTATAACATATTAGCCCTAATTGCACTTCCCAAAAGGTCCTAAGACTCTAACAGAACATATCCTAACTCAAACATTCTATGGTCAACATGACCTTAAGCCTAACTCAAGCTTATTATAAACAAAAATGCCATAAGGCACACACACACACACACTAAAATAACTAGATTGCCAAAACAACCTATGGGTGCTCTTGCACCAGTAGTACTCCAATCCTGAAGAGATCATAGTATCAATAACATATCCTAGTCAAGATAATCATATCATGACCACAATACTTTGATCCATACTGATTTCATATAATAATCAAATTATTCACTATTTGTCACTATTTGTTCTTCTGTCTTCCCTAGTGCTCTTCAATCAATCATAACTTTCTCCATTGTTGTTTCCAGCATATGAAATCATATAGAATGCATCTAGACACATCCCCGAGTCTCCAACAGTGATCACACACTCCAATTCCAATTGTAACACAAAATACATTTGCATAAATACTTAGCATCACATCAAGAAAACAGTCAATGAATACAACACCAAGTTGACATCAATACCAACACAATAACTGATCTTCCTATCATCAAACTTGTACTAATAAAAACACGACAATATCTGCATCAATTATACCAACAATCTCCCCCTTTGGCATTGATAGAAACACCACATTAATCTGATAGTAACTGCTCCCCCTTAGTTGATGCATCAATACTTCTTGTCTTTGTCTTATTGGTCTTGTCCCCGTGTCTTCATCTGGCTCTTTATCTTCAAAGTCTTGTTCTGATCTTGTCCCTAATATTTGTATCTATTTCTTCTCCCCCTTTGAGAGCAATGCCAAAGGCACCACTTAGGTCACCTACTGCTACAACATCTTCCTTTGCCTCTAACTGCTCCGCCTAAGGAGTAGTCCCTTTTGACACCAATCCAATAGTAAAAGATATTCAATGAGTCCACTAGATTGATTGTTACGACATCTTAATGTCATTTAGGGAGGGGAATAACCCCTAACTTACCTCTCATGTACTCAAACATATATTTAGGTAATGATTTAGTGAATATATTTGCTAGCTGCTCCTTGGTTGGCACATATTCCAACTTGAATACCTATTCCTGCACTTGCTCTCTTAAGAAATGTTACTTGATTTTAATGTGTTTAGTCTTAGAATGCATTATCGGATTCTTTGAAATATTGATTGCACTTGTATTATCACAGTAGATAGTCACAGGTTCAGATACCTTATCTTTGATACCTTCTAGAATCTCCTTCATCCATGTAATTTTTCTACAATTGATAACTGCTACTACATACTCAGCTTCTATAGTAGATTGGGAGATGCATTTTTTCTTCTTACTTGTACATGACACAAGTCTCCCTGCTAGGAAGAATGCTCCTCCACTTTTACTCTTTTGGTCATCAATGTTTCTTGCCCAATCTGCATCAGTAAAAACACTTAGAGAGAAATCACCTTTATGAGCATACCAAAGACCATAGTCTTCTATCCCTTTGAAATACTTGAATATCCTCTTCACTGCTACTATGTGAGATTTGTTAGGATTAGCTTGAAATTTGGCCACTATTCCAACTTCTTGTGCAATGTCTAGTCTACTATGAACAACATAATGCAACTTACCAATCATGGATCTGTATAAAGTTGCATCCACTGCACTTGACTCGTCATCCTTAGATATCTTGCATCCTGTTACCATGGGGTTTCCAACTGGCCTATAATCTTCCATTCCAAAGGTGTTCAATACTTCCTTTATGTACTTGGAGTGACTGATATAGATACCATCCTTGAGTTGTGAAACCTTCAATCCAATAAATATCTTAATTTTTCCTATCATTGACATCTCAAACTCTCTCTCCATCTCTTCTACAAACGCCAAGCTCATCTCACCATTTCCTCCAAAAATTATGTCATCCACAAACACTTCAACTAACAATATCTTATCACCTTCAACCTTCAAGTACACATTACTATTTTCACTTATTCTTATGAAATCAATCTTGACGAGATAAGAGTGTAATCTTTCATACCATGCTCTAGGTGCTTTTTTCATTCCATATAGTGATTTTTTCATCTTGCACACCATGTCCTTGTTCTGAGTCAATGAAAATCCATCTGATTGTTCTATGTAAACCTCTTCTTCAAGAATCTCATTTAGAAAAGAAGATATAACATCTATTAGGAAAACTTTAAACTTTTTATAGGCAGTATAGGAAAGTAATATTCTGACCCCTACAAGCATTTCCACACATAAGAAAATATCTCTCCATAGTCCAGTCATTCCTCTTGTGCGTAACCCCTACACACAAGTCTTGCCCTATTAAAAAACACTTCTCCATCTTCATTCATTTTTTTCCTGAAAACCCACTTTGTACCAATCACATTCTTATTTGTTGGTCTAGAAATAAGTGTCCATGTATCATTCTTCTCAATCTGATCAAGTTCCTCTTCCATGGCTTTAATTCAATCGTCATTCTCAAAGCTTCATTTATGGTCTTAGGCTCAAATTTTGAAATCAGACATGTACTTTCTCTTATTCTCCTTCTTGTCTGCACTCGAGCATCTTTATCACCAATGATATAATCAACAAAATGATTCAACTTTACATACCTCTGAATAACAGGTTTAGGTCTAGGTTCTTCTTGTTCTTGTTCCACTGGTTGAACCAATTCTTCCTCATTGTTATGTTCAACAGTTTCTTGCTCTTGCAGATCATCTTCTAGTTCTTGCTTGCTTGTTTCATCATATTTCTTTGGATATTCATCTACCTTCACATTTACAATTTCAATCATCTTGTTAGTCCTTTTATTGAAACACTTATAGGCCTTGATTTTGGTAAAATATCCTAATAAAATACCTTCATCACTCTTAGGATCAAACTTTCCAATGAAATAATCTCTCTTGGTAGCATCTACTACCAAAGACTTTGAAATATTTAACACTAGGTGTTTGACCATACCATAATTCATAAGGTGTCTTACCAGTTCATTTCTTCACTTGTACCAGGTTCATTGTGTAGACTACAATGCTAATGGTTTCTCTTCAATATGAATTAGGTACATCGCCTTGAATCATCATTGTCATGGCAACATCAACTATAGTTTTCTTCCTCCTTTATGCAATTCCATTTTGTTGAGGATTCCTTAATGCTAACATATTTCTCTTGATTCTATTTTCTTCACAATACTCAATGAACTCCAATCAAGTGAACTCTCCTCCTCTATCTAATCTTAAACACTTCAATATCTTACCTGTTTCATTCTCAACTAGTGCCCTGAACACTTTGAACTTATAGAAAGCTTCAGATTTATCCTTCAAGAATTTCACCCACATAATTCTTGAATAGTCATCAATAAACAACATGAAATACTTATCACCATGATAACTCTTTGTCCTCATAGGACCACAAAAATCAGCGTGTACTAAATCCAATGTATTTTTCAGATGAAAAAGACTTACTACTAAATGTAGAAAAGTCATCTTACCTAATTAACATTCCTTCCACATTACATTGTCTTGTTTCACAAGTTGTGGCAATCCTCTAACAACATTTTACTTACTAACCTTAATCAAACTATCAAAATTGACATGACAAAACCTTCTATGCTACAACCAACTATCTTCAACCTTAGCAACCAAAAAAATACTAATATTAGTATTCAGATGGAATAAGTTACCTTTTATTTGTTTCCTAGTAGCAATTAGATCTCCCGAGCTTCCAAATATTGTGCACATACCTCCTTTGAATTCTAAGTGATAACCTTTGTTATTCAACTGACCAACACTCAATAGGTTGTATATAATACCTTCAACCCAATAGACATCAACATTGCTTTTATTATTCAAATAGATTGAGCCTTTACCTCTTACCATAGAGGGTGTATTGTTCACAAACCTAACGACAACACTATAAAATTCATCTATCTTTAAGAACTTACTTTTGTCATCGATCATATGATGGGAGCACCCACTATCAATGACCCATACATTACCTTATTCCATGTGTGAGACCAATGCCTTCTCATCTTTAGAAGTTTCTTCTTTGACTCCAACAAACACTATCACTTCTTCATCATTGTCATCAGATTCTTCATCAATCACACCTTCATTTAGTGCAACATATCATTGTTTCTTCCCTTTTCCCTTGAATATTTCAAATTTCTCTTTATGTTCACCATTAGAACACCTGACAACAATATGTCATATCTTTTTACATGAAAAACATTTCAAAGGTAACTTACCTTTATACTTACCAGTACCTCTAGGTAATCTTCTTGCAAGGAATACTTCAAGTTCTTCTTACTTCCTTTCTTCATCCAAGATATATTCATGTTCCCTGGAATAACTTGACATGTAGGCAAATTCATGACTTATCTGTTTTTCCTTCTTTAATGATGCTAATGACAAAGAGGCATTAAAAGTTGCTTCGGCTTTAGGCATACTATTATCATAGTTAATTCAAAAGTAGTGAGCTTACCAATCAATCCATCAATAGAAACAATATCAAATGTCCTCAATTCTTATATAGCAAAAAATCTAATGGCATAAGCAGGTAGCAAGGTTCTTAACATTTTTCTTATCAAATCACCTTCAATGTTACCACCAGAAGCTGTGATAGCACCAACTACGTCCTTTATCCTTTGACCATATTGACCAATCTTCTCACCTTCAACCATTTTCATGTCATCATATTTTCTCTTCAAACATTATACCCTAGATTTTTGCACGTGCATGTCTCCACTATATATTAGCTTTAACTTTTCCAACCTCATAAGTAGTCTCAAGTCCATGTACGTCAATATATTCAGTATCAGATAGAGTACTTACTATAGCCTCCAATTCTTGAATGTTTTCCTATTGCTCCTTCAATTGATCTGTAGTAACAGTCCCAATAGGAACTGTATATTTTCTTACCACATGATTCCACAACTGTGGCCCCATGCCTTTCAGATAGATCTTCATCCTATCGCTCCATATTGTGTAGTTTTCTCTTGTGAACTTAGGACCTTCCTTCTTCATCATTAGATCTTTTCCCCAAGCAGTTAAGCTTACCACAAAGAAGATCTAGGCTCTGATACCAATTTTTAATACTATAAGGTCCAAGATTATTGAGAGGGGAGTTGAATCAGTAATCTACCAGATTAGAAATTTTCACAATTCATTCAGCACATTAACAACATTCATCATCTTTAAACCTTATGAAACAATAAACAAAGTGCCCAAATAAACATCCAAGCATTCAACAAAGTGACACCAATATTTTTATCGTGGAAACCATTGGTTAGAGGGAAAACCCACGGTAGGAATTAGTACCCACAAGTATTTTCACTCTTCTAAAATGAGCCATGTTAAAGGAATAGCTCTTTTACGAACTTACAACGATGCCCGATGAGGAGAAGAACATGTTAGGAGTCACCCGGTTAAGGGATTTACCTCTAGCCCTATTAGGAGCTTTACCCTTTAGGAGTAATTTTGTTAAAGTATTTAAACCCTAATTAAAGAGTCACCTGGTTAAAGGATTTACTGATGAAAACTTGTTAGGATCTACTTGGTTAAGGGATTTTCTTGTAGAACCTATTAGAATTCAATAAGTACAATGATTTAGGTGTAGCGCTCCTCGTCTTCTTGTTCAGATCCAATTAAGTACAACACTTCTGCTTCTTACAAACAATCTTTGTTCTTCACTCGACCGCGCCTTTGTATCCACAATCTACACTGCGTACTTCACTGATATATATATATATAT
>JAGRRI010021895.1:0-10964 GCA_018584345.1 Thuja plicata
TATTAAAACAAATGAAATTTATAATATATAAACTAAAACTCATAAAATTGAAAAATTGAAAAAACATGAATCATAAAATTTTGAAATCAAAATGTTGTATTTGGGCGGGAGATATCGGATATACGATTAGGCTTGGTAGTTGCTTTGGGTTTTGGCTTTCCAATGCCAAACGTGGTTGGTCAACCCAAATGATGTGTTCACCATATTTCCTCTGATCTACAGACTTAGACAATGTAGCTTACGACCTTTTTTTGACCCAAAATTGATGAAACAAAAAGGGTTTCTTAACGACGTTATCAGCTTTCCATCAATATAATTTCTGTCAGAATTTGAGTTCAGTAAGTAATTATTACTTATTTTCTAGTTGAGATATCTCTAAAGTCCTAATTGACATATTGATTGAAAAACAACCATAACTTTCAAACCGTTTAACCTTTTTGAAATCTGAAACATGCGTCACATTCTATGTTTTGCCTACTATAAGAAAAAAAAAGTTTCCAATTTTATAAATTTTAGAATTAGTTAACGTGGTCAGACATGAGAGTTTTTTTTATTTTGAATAAGTTGAAGCAGAAAATTCATAATTAATTATTTATTTGGTAAAAAATTACACAAAAATATGCGTCACATCTGGGCATGAGTCTACTACTTATATTTAGAATCTTGTGAAAATATATCATCATTTGATTGTGATTAAGGTGGTCAGACATACACGTACTTTTTATGTTTTTCCTAAAATTTTTGTACTACTTTATTGAAATCTAAAATATTGAACAATTAGATTATTATTTTTTTCAGAAAAGGGCTAGTTGTTTAGAAACTACATTCAATTTTCTACAGATTCTATTCTTACAACTTTTTTACATAAGGTTGATAAGATGTTCAACTTTTTACGTCAAGTTGACTAACCCTGATTTTCTGAATTTTCATTGCCACTTAAGGCCATAGCTAGTATACCATGATCCTGCACATACCCTTATCCTTCTTGATGCTCTTCAACTTAGTGGTTCTTGAATTCGTGGCCATTGTTTCAGACATTTAGGGATTTTCGTAAAAGATGAATAGAGTTCTCGGTTATGCTTAGTACTTACTTCAACCTCTATTGTTGAAACTAATCTTCTTGGAGTGCCTTGTAATGGGTTGGAGTTGCTCTACAATGCTATCTCTTCTTGCTCTATTTTTTCTCTAGTCGTTCTCTCAAGTCATAGGTGAGTAATGAAACCATTCCGTTGCCTTTTTCTAGACTTTTGCCCTAAGTTGAGTCATTAATGCTCAACTACTCCTCGGTGTGTGAAGACGGAGTCCTCGGGTTAAACACTAACTTCTATTTTCAGTGACAACGTGATGCTTCGGGATAGTTGTCTAACTTCTTACTTTTACCGATGGGTTTCAATGTTTCGGCGAAGATGGATTTTTCAAATTCCTTTGATTATCGACGATTTTTAGTTTACACTAGCAATTATCTCATCTAGAGTGACTTCCAACTTAGTCTTTTCGGTTCTCTTCTTCTTTTGAGTTTCACTTGAATGTAGAACCCTAGACTATTTCTCGACTTTGTCTGTTGTGTTGGATGAAGTGATTAGGGGTGTTGCCTCTTTTTGTTGTTTTTCCTTGGTGTCAGCCTGTTGGATTTGAGTGGACTTCTCCACATCAACCTTGACGTTATCTATAGAAACCTTTTCAGTTTCCTCGGGAGTTTCATCTTTTGGTTTAGCTCCTTCATCGGTATCCTTATGTACTTCATCTTCCTTTATTTGTGCATCCTTCTCAGTAGTTTCTCCATCTGTTTGCTTTGAATCTCCTTTTGTAACCTTGTTAGTATCGGTTACATTTTGGGTGTCTCCGATGATATTCTGGTCATCGATATTGTCTTTCTTTCCTTCATCCCCTGTATCCTCGAGAATGCTTGAATCTTTGTCAGGTGATTTGTCTTTTTCTTGAAGTATATTGATGGCTTGCATCAATATTGGCATGTTGCCTGGTATGTTCACCTGTGAAGTGTCAGTTGTAGTGTCCTGTTCGTCGGTCTTGTCCTTGGTAACAGTGACATATTCATCTTTCTGTATTTCTTCTACTAGATCATCAATTATTTCAATGATTATATTGTCCACAATGTTTTCCATAGTGGTGTCTGACCATGTCTCATTTGCAATATCCATATCTTTGTTACCTGTGGTGTCCAGTTCCCCTTTGTCCAATTCAACAACTGTGATGATAATTGGTTTTGTGCTCTCAGTAGCTTGATCATCCTTGGTTTCTTGATTCTTAGTTAGAGCTCTCTATGGCTCAGGACTTGTATCCTTTTCAGGAATATTAAGTATTTTCCTCCATTTGGCTTCACTTTTTTGGTCTAAATCCAGTAGATGTCCTTTAAGCACTTGATAGGATATCATCTTTGGTGAGAACCTTCTGGAATGAGCCTTCATCATTTCTTTGATCTCCTCCATTTTTTATTTGGGAGGCATGACTGATACTAGGGCTCTTTCCCTGATTTCTTTCTTGGAGTGCAAGGCAAAATTCCATCTTGTTGATAGCCTATCTTGAAGTTCTTTGGGCATACTATCTGCAAGTTGGATTGGGAGATATTTGTATATGCACATCATCTGTGATAGTGGATACCTTAAGTCCTCTTCCATCACACTTAGCTCCTGTATTCTTTTCAATTTCATCCTTGGGTGGGTGCTTCAATGCTTTTACCTTATCAATTATTGGATAATCGATGACTGCATGAATAACATCTCGGGTAATCATTTTAGGCTCATCTAGCCATATCTTTTGGTTGTGAATTCTTCTCAGTAATAACCAAATCCATTCGGTCTTGAATACCTTTGGGAACAATAGGTCATTTGTGATCCCTTTCACTTCTATGTGTTTGTGCTCATCTTTAACAGACCCATCATCATTACATAGCTTCTTGAAATCTTGTTCAACATCTAGGTTGCCAATTTCTGCAATCCAGTAGTGAATGTATGCTCACACATCTTTGACAAGCAAAACTCTAGCTGGTATTCGCGAGAATGCTCCAGTATTGTCAGGTTTTGATGCAACCTCTATGAATATCTTGTAATGGGGTTCCACACAAGTAGAATTCTTGATAAATTTGACCTTATCCTTCTTGATGCTCTTTAGTTTAGTGGCTCTTGAAGTCGTGGTCATTGTTTCAGACATTTAGGGATTTTCGTAAAAGATGAACTGAGTTCTTAGTTATGCTTAGTACTTACTTTATCCTCTGTTGTTGCAAGTGATCTACTTGGAGTGCCTTGTAACAGGTTGGAGTCACTCTACAATGCTCTCTCTTCTTGCTCCATTTTCACTCTAGTCATTCTCTCAAGTCGTAGGTGATTAATGAAACCCTTTCATCGCCTTTTTATAGACTTTTTCCCGAAGTCAAGTCATTAATGTTCAACCACTCCTCAGTGTGTGAAGACAAATTCATTGGGTCAAACACTAACTTCTCTTTTCAGTGAAAATGTGATGCTTCGGGGCAGTTGTCTAACTTCTTACTTTTACCGATGGGTTTTGATGTTTCGGCAAAGATGGCTTTTTCAACTTGCTTTGATTACCGATGATTTTTGGTTTACACTAGCAGCTTTAGCTTTTACATGTTAACCAACTATTTTTGGTAAGTGTAGACAATTCAACTTTGAGTGTATACCGATGGATTTCCGTATGTATTACCCGATGGAATAGTTTTCACAGATTTTAACAAGTAATACCATGATGCATCTTTACTTATGCTAATTTGGCATTTCATCAACATATTATGGAACTATTGTAAAA
Organism: Thuja plicata; assembly: GCA_018584345.1. Lineage (NCBI taxonomy): Eukaryota > Viridiplantae > Streptophyta > Pinopsida > Cupressales > Cupressaceae > Thuja > Thuja plicata. The sequence goes on from JAGRRI010021895.1 coordinate 3,781, forward strand.
TATAGCTTAGTGTAATGCAGTTCCATACTTACTTGTTCTACTTAGGTTGGGGTGGTGATGTCACCAGATCCATTGGATAGGGTGTCACCAATTGCATTTCTTGGTCCAGCTTCATCATTGTTTGTATCTTTCCTCCACGTTTTGTTTCTCATCTTTCAGATGTCTTCAATGGTATTTCCATTTTGGAAAGTGCTGGTTTCTGTCATTCGGTCTCTGCAATCTTTCTTGAGATGACCAAATTTATGATAGTGTAAGCATGCCATTCTAGGGTTAGGCCAGCCTCTATATTTTCTTTTCCACTGTCTCATACAGTTTGCAGCAATATGACCAAATCTTCCACATGTTGTACAATTTTTCAATGTGTTGTAATCCCATACATACCAGTTACTGAGTCTTTTCGGTTGATAGGTAGTTTCTTAACCTTTAGGCTTCCATGCTTTTTTTTTTTCTTCTTCCAACATTCAAGAGTTGTGTGCCCATTCATTTTGCAAGTAGGATAGTATTTGTCCATGTAGGTTTCCTTCTTTGGTTGTTTCATCTCAAACTTACATTCATATGCTTTATGTCCTTTCTTATTATATTTATAACAAAATCCTATGAATATAGATGTGGATTTAGGAATACCTTTCATTTTGTTCCTGCATATATTTTATGTGTGGCCTTGCTTTCCACAGTGATTGCATGTCAGCTTTCTTGGTCTTGGATTTGCATAGAAATTCTTTGGATCAGCTTGATTAGGTGATTCTCAATTATCGGTATAGCCTAGACCGGTGTTGTTTTTGATTCTTCATTGTCCATAAAGAAATTCATCCATTCTTTATTGTTTTCTTCAACTTTCTTGATAATTTCATTATGATGCTGCTGAATTCTGAGTTCTTGTTTTAGGTTTTCATTTTCTTCCTTTAGCTCACCGATAACTTCTATTCTTTCAATCAGTTCAACATTTATTCCGGTTGCCTCTTGACTCATAAGAATAATCTGATTTGTATTCTCGGATGATGTTTTGTTAACCTTTGTATTTTTTATTCTTTCTCTTGTAGCTTTTCAATAATCTTCCTTCTATCATCAATAACTAGTGTTCTTTCTTGCTCAGTTTGTCTAGCATTGTTCATGATATCAATCATTCTTACCATCTATCTCTCTTGACCAATTTACAGAGATTTTACTTGTCCAGCCAGATGTTGATTGATTTCATTTAAGCTTTTGATGCTTTCTTCTAATGTGTCTGATGTTTTTCTAGTAATTGATCCTGAAGACTTAAAGAAATCTGGTATATCTTCCTCATAGTAATCTGTCTCATTACAGCGAGATGACATAATCTCTCTTTCATCTAATAGCTATCTCATCTTGATTCTAGCTTCTTTATACTGCTCATAGAAGATCATAATTTCTAGCTTCTCATTCTCAATACTCTTGTCAAGTCTGTACTTATCCATTGTATGATCTTTTCTCTTAAGCCTTTAAGCTTTCCAAATAAGAGACTTGGCTCTAATACCAATTGTTGGAATTAATGGGAAGTGTGTACTGAGAGGCGAGGGGTGAATCAATACCTCTAAAACTTTTATCTATTTTATCCTTTAACCTTTATGTAATCAATTGATTATCCAACCATTTGTTCTATACTATCTTGATGTAAGACATAAATTCTTTTAACTCAATCAAACATGTGAACATTCATAGAAAAATTCATGAAAGTAATTGACACATAACACAAGATATAATAACGTGGAAAACTACTGTTAGGAAGTAAAAATTGTGGTGGGGATGGCACCCACAAATTCTTTACTATCTACAGATTGGAAGGAGTTGGTTAAGGCTTACAATTTGATCACTTCTGATGATCTACCTTGTTAGGAGTATTTGTGGAGGCATGTTAAAGTCTACATGTTAAGATCTTTAGCAACACTATTTTGTGTGCACTCGGTTAAGAGATTTATATTTGGATTGTTAAATCCACCTTCCTTGAAAGGATTTTTACACTTTGCTTCACTTGTTAGAATGTAAGAAAATTACACTTTGACCTAAGTGTATGCAATCTCCTCTTGCTGATTATAGATCCATTTAAGATTACATGTATAAGTGTATCACCTAATGTGATTGAATAATACCTTTGTTGCTCGGTAGCCTCTGTTCTTGGTTCTTGATAACCAAATTCACCTTTTGTTGTTCTAGTTCTTGAAACTATCAGTCTAATCCATAGATGTGCTCGTAGGCTATATTCATCCTCTCATCCATAATAATGAATGATTACAACATCTATTTATAAGATAGATTGACCTAATTAATTTTCATGTAAAACAATATTAACTCTATGATCATAAGTTTACAACTTGACCTTGATCTTTAAGTCTATGTGTTTTGAATCAGTTAGAGTGATTAAAACACTTACAATAATGTTCCTTGTCCCTTAAGTAATGATTTTAAAACAAATCAAGACTCTATAAATAGAATATGAATGTTTTATCTGACGTAGAAGTCAGGTCCACTTTTTGCGGGATGTAACTGACTTTCGGTGTCTGATGCTCGGTCTACATAGAAATCAGTTTACTTGTCTTTCAGTGATCCTTTGATCGACCTTTCCATCGGGTTCCCTTTCTCTATCGGGTTTCTCTGTTGGTTTTTTCCTATCAGTTTCCTTTTAGCACTTTTGGTTTTGCATTGTGTCTTCGGTTTACCCTTTGAACTGTTCTGTCGGTTTTCTCTTATCCTATCTTTCGGTGTATGATTACCGAAAGTGTTCTTTGCATACTAATGGAAAGCTAATGTCATCAATTATATATATATATATATATATATATATATACTTAATCCAGGAGTATCCAGATGGTATGGGCACAAGCAATAATGCAAAATATCAAAAATCTAATTTTTCGTATTTTCTAGGTTTTACTAAATGGCATTTTCGAAGGTCTTTAGAGCATTTTCAGCCTTTGAAACTTTGGACTATCCTTTATGAGTGTTGTCGTAGGTAGACTCATAAAGGACTAAAACTAGTCTCTTAGAGATATTTCCAATGGTGAAAACGGTTTGCAGTTTCGAGCTTGGAGAGAAAAGTTATGGTTTTTCAAATTTAGACTAAATTTTTATATTATATTTTGACATTCTTGATAGATTTCTGGCTTTATTTTGTAATAAAAAATTCTATATCGTTCATTTTCAATTCCAAGGAGATTTTGGTGACCCTTGGGATCTCATAAAAAATGTATAAACTATTTTTTGAATGGAATGGAATCACTTTTTGGCTTGCATATTGTTGTTCTTGAAATGTCATCTTCAACAGATTTGTTAATATTGTGGGTTATACACCAGTTATTATACTCCAAAACCATAATTCTGATCATTTTCTTTATTGAGGTTTCCTCAACTAGTTGATTTGGAATATTAGTAAGCTTTAGGATTTTATTTTTTATTTTTTTGTCCTTGCACATGGATGTACAAGCCAAGATCCTTGGTTTGTGGGCTTGTGTCCTTAAACTTAGTGATATCTTATCTCCTTGTAGTTTTCCCATGATCTTCATCTCTTTCTCTCTCTTTATTCTACTTTACTGTGAGAATGATAATGTTTCATACTCCCACTAAAGTGGGGGTTAAACATATCATCCTAAAAAGTAAGCATCGATAATTAGTTGCTCATTTTGGATTCATTTTAGTATGTATAGGTTCCCACATTGATTTCAAGTTCTCCCAACCCTCATTGGACTTTTAAATTAATATTATAAGTCCTCTGCTAATTCAATTTCTTCAAAACTTGAGGTAAGCCCTTATTGTCAAGTGTGCTCCTTTATTATTTTTCTTTTTCAACTAATTAAATTTCTCTACATAGGCCCTATGTGACCATTTGTGGTTTTTGTACATCTTCCTGACATCAAAATCAGCTGAGCCTTCTTTTTTGGCATCTACCCTATCTCTTAGGGCCCCCTTTCTAATTTTATTATATTAATCTCATAATAATGAATAGACATGTCTCTCCTATCCTTATTCCCAATATAAATGAAAGAGAGGTTCTTGCATTAGGAAAATACAAATAAAATATAAGAGTGTTATTACATTTGCAGCTATTGTAAAACTTAACATGGTATCAGAGCCATACTGCAAATATAATCTAGAGTAGTTTGTTGATGGTGAATGTGTGACTCTCTCAGAAAATACAGTCTCAGTAAAGGGACCATATACCACAAATCCACCATTGGATTTTTCTAAAGTTGGGATATGTTTGTTAAAACCAAATTTGGAAGAATCTCGCTGGAGTGACTGGAGAGAAAGTGTGGGGTTCAAAAGTTATGACAGAATGTATACGGATCTATGTGAAATTCCTGAAAGTGTATTTCATTAAAGAGATATATTAATTTGTTATGATCATGGTCAAACATTAAAAAAGAAGAACACATTCAAGGAAGGGCGTCTCTTTCTATAAAGAATGCATTAATTATAGAGTGTCACCTCTCTTAGAGAAATCAAGTCATTTAAAATGAAGACGTGAGAATTGTTCAATGATATAAGAGTGAGAATTGTACATTGTGGGGGGGGATAATAACCAATGTTACATTACCATTTGAACCATCCTTAGTGGGGAGATCATTCAAAGGGGAGATGTCTCTAAAATAATCTGAGAAGGTGTTTTATGATTTGATGTATGTGGAGCCTCATTGGAACAACTTGTATCAAGGATGTTGATGCAAAGATAAGTATTTATTATCCTTGAGTGTTACTTAATCTACTCATTGTAGTAGCTCCTTTATTTGTATTTATATGTATGTACTATAAAATTTATTTTCCTTGATCTTTTCTAGGGATGCTCTTGCAAGAAAAGAAGATTGATATCAGATTCAGAGGGAGTCTAACACTTCAGAGGTAACTTTGGACAAGGAGATCAGAAGATTGATATCAGATTCAAAGGGAGTCTGGCGGTTTATCTTAAACAAACTTGAATGAAAAAGATCAATAGATTGATATCTTCTAAATGAGTTCTTCTCCGTGAGAGAAGTGTTGGAAATACAATAATGGGAAAGCAAGATACTGAGAGGGGGGGTGAATCAGATCTTCAAAATTAAACACTTAAAAAAAGTTGATCCACATTCATATATAAATGATTCTAATGTAATCTCAGATAGCATCCACACCATGAAATAAGTAACACATTACACAATAATTTGGTAACCCAGAAACCCAAATAGGTAAAACTGGGGTGGGGATGACACCCACAAAAGTCTCCACTACTGCAGTAATAAAGTGTACCTGTTAAGGTTACAATGTTTGATTACAAAATGTAATCTACCCTGTTAAAGGTCTGCTCTGTTAAAAGCTTCAGATCATTACAATCTACCTTGTTAAAGGATTTAAACTTACAATTAAGTAAGCACTCTATTAAGAGATAAATAAAGGCCTACTAAAACCACTCTGTTAAGAGATTTTCACCTGATACAATGATTAGAAAGTCTCAAGTATTGATCCTTCGATATTCACTCTGATGCTGATGACGGATCTCCTCTTTTTAGTATCTCTTTTGATCTTATAATCTGATATACCTTTACTTTGTTGTTCATTGTGTTATGCTCTGCTTGATCTCTGCTTCTGAACAAAATAACCCTCTATGCATTTCACATCAAAATGCAGTCACTTGAACAATTCCTCTTCTGCCTCTTGCACATACATACAAAAATAGGGTTTTGAAGCAATCTAATATATCTATATAGATTTGATAGTGAGATCTAGATCAACAATCAAGATTTGATATCCATGCCTTGATGGTAAAGCAATTAATGCTTACAATGAGTCATGCATTGGATAAAACAATTAAATGCATAACTAACTCCGTATAAGAATATTAAATGCACACAATGTCGGCCCAAAAAGCTTATACAAGTCGGCCGGATCACTTATCCTTGAAGTTTGTATCATTCCTGACAAGTATACAAAAACTGTTCTGCTCGACACTTTGACTGTCTATCGCTCGACATTTAACATCTCTGTCTTTACTCGGCTCAGCAATGTGACTAGGCATACTGAAAACTACTCAACAATGTTGCTTGGCCTTGCATAGTTTTAGCTCGGCCACAGTGATAGCCAACTAAAACTGCCTAATGAAATGACTAAGTGTTGGTCACTAATCATCAACATAACTTAGAGATTAACAAGAAGTTTGAGGTGAAATCCTTTGTTTCCACCCTCTGCGCTGAGGCATGGTGGATGTCATATGTGTGACTCCATGTTTTTAATGGGCCTGCCACTGTGTAAATCATGAGGAAGTGACGACTTCCAAATGATTATCACTTGTATTTGTTAAAGTTAACGGAAGGTGACGATCTTACAATAACTTGATCTTCTATCATGATAGAAATCTTATGATGGCTGAAACAGATCATGATAGATTAATATCTTGCATGGTGGATTAATTTCTTTAAACAATCCATGATCTTCTATTATGATAGACATCTTGTGATGGTTGAAACAGATCATGATATATGGCATCTTCTATTGTGATAGACATCTTGTGATGGTTGATACAGATCATAAGAGATTATGTGAATGTTCTTAAGGTAAGTGCACACTACCTATGAATATTTGTTGAGTACTTGGTGGATATCATGAGACTTGATATTCTGCAGGCCATTACTCTGAGCACTTGATGAATATCATTAGACTTGATATTTTTCAAGCCAATGCTCTTGATATCATGAGATGATATCTTTATGAACTCTTGAGTACTTGGTGGACATCATGAGATTTGATGTTGGTAGGCAATTACTCTGAGCACTTGGTGAATATCTTGAGAGTCGATATTCTGCAGGCCAATGCTCTCGATATCATGAGATGATATCTTTATGAACTCTTGAGTACGTGGTGGACATCATGAGATTTGATGTTGGTAGGCCATTACTCTGAGTACTTGGTGAATATCTTGAGAGTTGATATTTTGCAGGCCAATGCTCTCAATATCATGAAATATTTTTATGAATCTTTTAGTTATGGTGAATATCATGAGATCTGATATTCCTGGTTAGACCATATCTCTGATAAAATAATTTATGAACAGACTTTTTCACAATTTATGAACTTATTGTGAATTACATTTTGATGGATTTTATCTTCCCTAGCTAAGAGGGAGTGCTGATGTTTGTAGCTTCGATCAGATAAAATGAATGAGATATTTCTATTATGAGAATAGATTAAACTATGCACATACA
>JAGRRI010021987.1:0-14451 GCA_018584345.1 Thuja plicata
CTTTCCAACCTGATTTTTGCATCCTGGACTGCAGATCTGAGGTCTTTGACCTCAGGGTCAGGGTCGCCTTTTGGGTCTATGTCAACCTCGACCCTGACCTAGGTCAAGGTCAACCTTGAACCTAACCTAGGTCAAGGTCAACCTTGACCTTGACCCAGGGTTCAAATCTCAGGGTCCCACAGTTTTCGGATGTTGGTCTTTGCAAAAAGTTACTTCTCGCTTCCGGGTCGGCTGTTTCAGGTTCCGAATCGGTGATTCCTAGATTATATTTAACTTAGGTTCTCTCCTAGGGTTAAAGGCTTTAATGGAAATTTAATTATCCTATGTCAGCCTCCTTAGAATAATGTGCCCTAATTTCATATAAAAGGGAGCCTTTCTCCTCTCATTTCCTAGAAGTCCTCTATGAAAGCCTATGCATCCTTGAGCAATTGAGAAACATCATCAAATGAAAATTCAAGCAAGCAATCAAGAAATATTTGAAGTAAGGATTCATCCACCATCAAGCCTTCAAGCATTCAAAGAGATCCATGGGAGGCCATTGAAGGATTTAAGCCACATAGTGCCCTTTTTGGTGATCTCTCCATCCATCTTCTTCCAAGCCTCTTCATAATCAAGAAACCATTCAAGTTTTGGTGTTGGAGCTCTACAAGAAATTGATTGAAGACATCCTACATTCTAAATTATAGATCCATTGGTGCATACATACTTGTGGATTCAAGGATTCGAATCCTCCACAAGGAATTTTACAAGCAAGGTGAATTTATGCATTTACTTTGTTTACTTTTGCAAATTCAATTACATATATTTGAGGTTAATTTTAAAACCGGGGTTTGACTAAGGCAAACCCCTCCCCCAAAACAAAAAAACTTCTTTTGATTGCAGGTACAGGTTCGGGACTACGGATTTGGACTCAAATCTGGATACCCTTTTCGACTTTCTTTCGGGCTCCGCAAACAGATTTTCTGTCGACGCTGTGCAGGTTAGGGTCGACATTATTGGGTCAGGGGTGACATTTGTGGGTCAAGGTCGACCTTTTTCATAAGACAGTGTCGGATCAGAAAAAGATTTCTGGGTTTTGTTCATCTCTGTGTTTCGGTTCTGGATCATACTTTAGATTTTCTAGAAACAATCTACAGACCTCAGAAAACAACATTTTCTAGATCTGCAATTCTTTAAGGTTGGTTCTTCTTCTCATCCTTTTCAATTATTGTCATATATCATATCTACATTTTCAATTAACAAAATTTAAGATCTCCCTCTTTGTTTTCATTTCCAAATGGTTGATTCACTTGTGCATTAATCCCTCTTTTGGGTTGATCAAATTGGATCTTTCATTTGTGCATTTGAGGATAAAGGTGGAATGTCTTACTTTCCTCTTAATACACATTTCAATACAAACTTCAATTAAATGTAAAGTAGATTTATGGAAATCAACACATCATAAACATAACCAAAACTTATTACATCCTTTTCCAATCTTACATTCCCCCTTTTTCCTACTATACAATATATACATATATATACATATATATATGTACACACACACACACACACACATATGTATCAGTGTTACTAGGAGATGCGTCTCCCCCCTGAGATGTGTCTCGGAGATGAAGACGCATCTCAAAGATTTTTTGAGTCTCCAGAGTCTTAAAAAATGCCTAATACTTCATGTCCAAGTCTCCCGAAGAATCTGAGTCTCCGCTCACAAAATTAGAAGTCTCCTGCGCATCTCCAGGGAAATAAGAAAATTAAAAACAAAATAATGCAGTTGAGGTGAGAAGTTTGGTTCTTGGTGATCACTTTTGAGCCGATGTTAGATTTGTTGTGACGTTTATTAGGCCCATTTGTGAGATGATCAAATTGGAAGACTCAGACATGCCATGTTTGGCAGAGATTTATGAGGAAATGGATTCCATGTGTGAAAGAATAAAGAAAATAATAAATGCTAGAGATCCTTCTTTATATCCTTTGATAGAAGAAAAACTACATGGAAGATGGAATCAATTGAGCACACCCCTTCATTGTGCTACGCATGCCTTAAATCCTAAATGACATAATACAAAAGAGACCAATAAGAGGGCTCCATATGAGGATAGAGAGGTAATGAAGGGATTTTTGGATGCAATAAAAAATATTTATGGAGAGGTGATGATGCTTCGATTGTAACGAGTCAATGGAATAATTTTTCACTTGGGCATTGTGATTTTGGTTCAGTGGAATCTTTATATGATATGTGAGAAAAGAAAGACCCTATAGAATGGTGGTGGAACCATTGAGGTGATACTCTTGAGTTTCAATAATTTGCAATAAGATTTATCTCACAAGTTACTACTTCTTCAACTAGTGAGAGGAGTCAGAGTACTTATGGTTTTATTCATCCATTGAAGAGGAATCGATTGGGGTCAAAGAAAGAAAATAACCTGGAGTACAATCATAGAACACTTCTCCTTCTCTCTTGTGTTTATCCTGCATACATGGAGGACCCTTCAACAAAATGGGACCAAATTGCACATGATGGAGATGCTGCAACCATGGTGGAAGAAGCGGTTGAACTAGATGGCCTTAATGAATTTCCCCCAATTGTACTGCTATCAGAGGAACCTGAGTTGGAGAGTGATGATTTTATGGACAACATCATAGATGAAGACCTTGAAATAGATGATCACATCATTGTATAGTAGATGATACTAGATAGATTTATGATTTTTTTTATAATTCTGAGTTTTTTGTTTGCATATTAACGATTTAGCATCAAACTATATATTTTTGAATTTCAAATTTCAATATGCAATGATAATCTCAGTGATTATTAATCTGATATGATCATATGCGATACTTAGTGTATGGGCTGGTTTTAGTATGCTCAATAACGAGGGTTAGTAGCATTGATTTTCAATGGAAAGATATCAATCAAACTACTAAGAACGAACCTACGAACAATAAAATGACAAGCAATCAAGGAGGAATACAAATGAATGCAAACCAACAAATCTTGAATCTTCTATTGTCTCTCTGTACTCCTTCTGAAATGCTACATGTGTGGTACTCAGTATTGGTATCAGCAACGTCTATGGCTTGGGATCATTGAGAGTATGATATTGATTTTGATCGCAAGAATGCTTTGAATTCCTTAAACATGAATCCTGCAGAGTAAGGGCGTATGAAAGCTTAAAATCCTGGATCCTTCAAATGGTTATGAAGGGTTGATTATATAGAATATGGAAATTATATGAATGGTTGAGATTGATCCCAGAGATTGGAGAATGAATGGTTCAGATCAAAAGGAACTAGAGAAGTAATCAGTAAACTCCACCTCTTCAACTAGGATAGAAGAGTTGATGTTTTAGTTAACCGAGGAGCAACAAGTAAACTCCACCTCTTCAACTTGGAGAGAAGGGGTGATGTTTTAGTTTAACTAAGGAGAAACCAGTAAACTCCACCTCTTCAACATGGAGAGAAGAGGTAATATTTTAGTTAACTGAGAAACAATCAGTTTGCTCCACCTCTTCAACTTTGGAGAGAAGAGGTAATGTTTAGTTAACTAAAAAGTTGATCATGAGTTACCTTTTTGAACTGAAGAGGTAATTTGGAGTTACCTTTTTGAACTGAAGAGGTAGGTGGAGTAATTCATGTAATTAGAGATCTGATCAAGAGTTCTCTTTTTTGAACTAAAGAAATGATTTATTTGAATATTTAATTGATTTTTTTAATTAAAGTATTCAAACATGTGAGATAATGGAATTCTTTTTGGTTTAGAATTGAATTATTGAATGAAATTAAATTAATTTAATTAGAAGAATTAATTAATAAGTTTAAATATTTCAATTTAAACTTTAGAAAATCTAATTTAATTAATTAATGGAGATTAATCAATTAAGGTAAATTAATTATTTAATTAATTTTGGGGATTTGATTAGATGATTTGGGGAATTAAATTAGAAGAAAATAGATGATTAATTAATGATAAAAAAACTATTAATTAATAGATGAAAATTAATGTTTGTAATGTAAGATCGCAAGTATGTCCATTTTAGGGTGTCTACATTTGCCCCTCTTTGATACAATGTGATTCACTACGTTGTGTCAAAGAATTTCAGATTTGATCCTGCCCCAGCTTGCCCAAATGATAGCAGGTGGACTATATGCCCCCTCAACAAAGTAAGCATAGAAAATGTGTTAGATGAGCATTAATTTGTTAAAAATGTGAATCACTACATGATGATGATGAATGAATTCCTATGTTAGTTATGGTGTTATTGATGATGGATGCATTTATTATATGATCTACTACGCACATGTTTTGGATTTTTCTTATGCAATAAATGAATGCAATCTACTATGCAAAAAATATCTGAGTAAATGCATATGTTAGTTAGAAGAAAGTTAGTGTGAAGTTATCTCTGGAATCGATTGATAGATTGGACTGATAGATAGGATGGATGGCCCAAGTTGCTGCCGACTTTTCTAATTTTGTTCATTATTGCATCTTATTATGAAAAAGGAAGAGCATCCAATGCACCTAGATATTGCTCATCTAGATACCGCTACAATCTCTGATAACAAGAAGGAGTAGAGAGATTGAACATAAAGAGAACTAAATGCTCCCAGATATTGACCATCTGGATACCTCTATGTTCTCTGATTTTGAAAAGAAAGAGAACCAAATGCACCCAGATATTGACCATCTGGATACCGCTATGATCTCTAATTTTGAAAATAAAGAGAACCAAATGCACCCAGATATTGACCATCTGGATACCACTATGATTTTTGAGTTTGAAAAGAAAGAGAACCAAATGCACCCAGATATTGACCATTTGGATACCACTGTGATCTCTGATATTTCTGAAATAAAAAACCAAAATAAAAAATCCAATACACCCAGATATAGACCATCTGGATACCACTATGATTCTATTGGTAACACAAAGCATATAAAAAAAAAAATTGTCCAATTCTTTTCTAGGGTTAAGCTCAGATTGTGGAACTGCGCGACTGCCAGATAAGTGACAACGCCTACCACATTTATCCTAAACCATCATTTCCCCATAATCAAAATGAAACATTCCACAAACAACAATCAAAGAAAATAAGATCATGATCCATCATAGCTACTCATCACTTGGTGGTATCCTGGAGTAGCATAAGAACATACCACGAAAGATAGACTGACATCCAACTGACATGACTGACCTAGTCAACAGTTTATTATTCCTTGATTTGCTTGATTCTCTGATGCTTTATTATGTCTGGTTTCAGGAATGGATGACTCATATAAAACTGATCTCTCTGGTTTTGAGTGTATCCATCATTGTGTAAGACAATTGATTTGTTTTTTTTGAAGATTGATTGATTTGATTTGATTTGAATACAGATTGGATTACTGATAAAGCTGAGTAATGAGTCCATTGTTGATTTTTGAAGCTCATGATTTTGACCTTTGATTGATTGGCTTGAATTTGATCGCCATTCACTTGTTGATAGATTGGATAGCTGATAAAGATGAGTCATATGAGTCCATTGCTGATTTGCGAAGCTCATGATTTTGACATTGATTGATTTGACATATTGGCTTTCACTTGTTGATAGATTGGATAACTGATAAAGATGAGTCATATGAGTCCATTGCTGATTGGTGAAGCTCATGATTTTGATATTGATTGATTGGCTTGATCTCCTTCATTTTGTTGATAACTGAGTTGGTTTTATTGCTTGAGATTTTGCAATAATTTGATTTTTTTGATGAAGATTGATTTTCTCAGAACATTTTGCTCTTTTTAGGATTTTGATGACTTTTAAAGATTTTTAGGGATTTTTTAAGGATTTTTAGAATTTCCCCCTAGTCTGGTAGACTAGTACAACCATGGATAAGTGTTGATGCTCAAAGGGGATTGTGCTTCTAAAAATAAGCTTAGATAGTCAATCTTGCATGTGGGGAGCTCAATCTTTGATCTTTGGAGATCATTGATGGTGAAGTGGGATTTGAACACTTGGCGCCTGTTTGCCAGGTTTTCACCAAGGTACCTGCCCAATAGTGTCTATTTGCTAGGTTTTCACCGAGAGAGCGATTACATTTCTCTTTAATTTTTAGCTTTTTTATATTTTATTTTTTTTGTTGTCGCCTAGGCGCCTTTTTGCCAGGTTTTCAGCAAGGTAACCTTTTGTATATATATATTTTTTGATTTTTTTATATTTTCTGGATATGTAGATAATTGCCTTTAACCTTGGGACCTCAAGCATAGAAACTCTTGAGGTGCATGATGTTGATGTATCTTGGGAGCTGATCTCCTTCTAGTATCACCAGTTGGTATGCCCTAGTGTTGCAAGATGTGACAATGACATAGGGTCCTAGCTAGTTAGGCTTGAACTTTCCTAGTTTTACCCTTTTTGCTTGGTTCTTTTTGATTCTCCATAAGTATGAGGTCTCCTACCTCAAAGGTTTTTGGTCTGAAATTCTTGTGATAGTTCCTTCTAAGGTGATTCAGGTAGCCTTGTAAGTGATTGAGTGCATTCTTTCTTCTCTCATCCAGCAGTTCTAGTTCATCGAGTCTTGCTACTTTGTAGTCTTCATCTGAAATGATGTTCTTCAATGAGATTCTCAGGGATGGGATTTCAACTTTGAGGGGTAGGACTACCTATGATCCAAATACTAGTGAGAATGAAGTGTCTCCTGTGGGGGTTCTCACACTAGTTCTGTATGCCCATAGTGTGGGACTAAGCTGTAAATGCCAGTCTCACCCTGATTCATTGGTTGTTTTCTTTAAGATATTCAGTATGATTTTGTTTGTGGCTTTATCTTGAACATTCCCTTGGAGATAGTAGAATGAAGAGAAACCTTGTTTAATGTGGAACTGTTCACAAAGATCTCCAACATCTTGATTTTGAAAAGGTGTACTGTGATCTGTGAGTATAGTTTGAGGAATTCCATATCGACAGATGATGTTGTTTAATATGAACATAGATATTTTCTTACCAGTGATCTAGGTGAGAGGAATGGATTCCACCCATTTAGTAAAGTACTCCATTGCTGCAATGATGTAATTATGTTCCTTTAGACGAGGTTGGTGTGATCTTACCCACTAGGTCAAATCTCCACTTAGAAAATGACCATGGTGAAGTGATGGGATTGAGTTCTTGGGCTGGTGCATGGATGAGATCTCCATGAATCTGACATTGTCTAAACCTTTTCACATATTTGTTGGCATGTGTTTCTACTATGGGCCATTAGTATACCATTATAATGATCTTCTTTGCTAAGATATTGCCACCTGTGTGGGCTCAAAAAATTCCTTCATGTACCTTTTACAAGGCTCTCTGGGATTCTGTGGAAGTGAGACATTGTAAAAAAGTTCCATCTAGACTTCTTCTATATAGAGTACTAGCGAGAATGGTGTACCTAGAGGCTTGGTGGATGAGGGACTTCTTTTGGTTCCTAGAGAAGTTGGGAGGTAGGACACTATTTTGTAGGTACTTGTATACGTCATGGTACTATGGGGTTTTAGGACTAACAAGGACACACACTGACTCTATGATAGGAGCTTGATGTGCCAGTATCATGAGTTTCTCTACTATAAATTGGAATCTAGTCTCGTTTCCCGATATGTCGATCAAGGATGCTATGGTATCCATCACATCTGCTACTTTGTTTTGAACTCTTGGTACTTGCTCAAATACATTGAAATGGAATAAATCTCACAGCTTGTCCATCTACTCTCTATATGGGATCAGTTTCTCATCTTTTGTCATGTAGTAATTGTTTACTTGGTCGATGACCGATTGTGAATCACCATAGACTTTTAGGTTCTTGATCCTCCATAGTATAGCTATCTTTACTCTGATGACTATAGATTCATACTCAGTTATGTTGTTCATACATGGAAAGTTGAGTCGAAAAGACTTA
Organism: Thuja plicata; assembly: GCA_018584345.1. Lineage (NCBI taxonomy): Eukaryota > Viridiplantae > Streptophyta > Pinopsida > Cupressales > Cupressaceae > Thuja > Thuja plicata. Next base: position 7,904 of record JAGRRI010021987.1, read on the forward strand.
GGGATTTCATCATTATTTGGAGTAATGAGCACTATCCGTTCTCTTGCACCATGGTTTTTGCATGAACCATCAAAGAATAGTTGCAAAAGCTCTACTACTGGTTGTACAATGAGAATGGAATCATTTGGAAATTTGGATACTATAGGTTGATGATCATGTATGGGCGACTCTGCTAGTTGGTCTGCAAAAATTAATTGCCTTTTGATAGATTTTTTGTCCATGTAATCTAAGTCAAATTCACTTAAGATCATCACCCATTTGGAAATCTATCCTGTTAGTGCTTCTTTACTCAGTAAGTACTTCAAGGGATCAATGTGTGCTATTAGTTTTGTTTGATGATTGAACATGTAATGTCTTAACTTATGGGAAACAAAGACTACTGTGAGGCATGATTTTTCAATTGGTGATTAGTTTATCTCGTAGCCCACCAAATTTATTCTAAGGTAGTAGACAACTCTTTCCTTGAATTGGTCATCATGTTGTTCCAAGAGCACTCCTAGTGCTGACTCAGTTGCTGAGATGTACAAAAGTAGTGGCCTGCCTTGAACAGGTGAAACCAACATGAGAGACTTCAATAGATAATCCTTGATTGTTTGGAATGATTTATCGCATTCTTCTATACATATGAAGGTCACATCTTTGTGTAATAGATGCTGGAATGGGTGGCATTTGTTTTCCAATTGGGTGATGAAACAACTTATGGATTGAAGCCTTCCTTGTAAACCCCTTAGCTACCTTAGATTGGTCGGTTGTGGCATGTCAAGGATGGCCTTGAACTTTTCTGGGTCTACTTTGATGCCTCAATGTGAAACAATGAATCCCAAAATATTTCCAACGGTAACCCCGAATGCACACTTTTTTTGGTTTAGTTTGACCTTGTATGCCTACATTCGATCAAAGATTGGTCTCAATACTTGTAGATGGTTCTCTCTGAGCATTGACTTGGCTAGTATGTCATCAACATAATCTTCCATTGTTTTATGAATTAGATCATGGAAAATCATGGTCATAGCCCTTTGATATGTTTCTCCTGCATTTTTAAGGCAAAATGGCATTACATTCCAGCAGTAAGTGCCCCAGGGACATGTGAAAGTAGTTCTGTGTTGGTCTTCTTATGCAATTTTTATTTGGTTATATCCCGAGAAGCCATCCATGAGCGATATCATCTAGTGTCCTACTGTGAGATCTACTATCATGTCAATATTTGATAAAGGAAATTCATCCTTGGGACAAGCTTTGTTTAGATATCTGAAATCTATACAAATGCAGATCTGACCATTATGCTTGGTTACTGGTACCAGATTAGATATCCAATTTGCATATGGGATTGGTCATATGAAACCTGCATCTAGGAGTTTCTTTAGCTCCACTTTGACTAGTAAAGTGACATGTGAATGCATCTTTCTCAAATTTTTCTTGACAAGTTTTGCATTTGGTAACAACGGTAGATGATGTAACACTAGCTCTGAATCTAGACCTGGCATGTCTGAGTAGGACCATGCAAAGTTTATTTTACTTTCCTTAAAGAAGCTAATGAACTGCCCTCGTTCTTTTTATGTAAGTGATTTTCCAAATATATATTTTTGGGGTTCTTTTCATCACCTAGGTTGACTTATTCTGTTTCCTCAGCTAGTAATGATGACTTTTCCTTTGTTAAGGGGAGGAGTTCCTTCTTTCCATCCTCTAGCACTTGAGAGAGGTTTTCACTAGAAGATATGTCTTTTATTATTTTTTTTGTCATTTTTTGAGTCAGAAAGTGCCTTGCGGTTTTCACTTATTGATTGTTCTTTCTTTCTTTCTTTTTATTTTTCTTTTTTGACTGGAAAGAGGAGCTTCCTCCCCAAAATAGGCTGATCTATCAAGGTCAATAGAGAAACCTACTTTGTGGTCCCACAATGGCATGCTTTCTCTGAGTCTCATGAAGTCTACGATGGCTTCATCATTCTCAAAGAGATCTACATCAGGTTGTCCTTGTTGATCCCACTCTATCAGTTCAGGGTGTACTAGACAAAGGTCCTCATGGGGGGATGACTCTTCTTGGGTAAACATGACTGTGATAATAGTGCCAACAAACCTGGAATATGATGTAGATGCACCACCTAAGGAATTATTATTGATATGTTTATCAATACATGACTGGTCCTCTATGGTCATTTGGTCGAGTGTATCTTCAAGGTGTATAGTGCTGACTAACCAAGGGGAATAGTTTGGGATGGCTGGTTCAGAATTGTGGAGGGATCTCCACTCATACTCATAGGAATTGGTCGTGCTAGAACTCTCATCATATGTCTAACTTTCCTCATCATATTGGATATCTTGGTTAAGGTTTAATCGAGAATAAGAGGTGTCCACTTCTGATGGAAATAACTGTTGGAGTATATTGCTGATTCAGGCATGTTCCAGGTTTTGCCCCTGATATAATTCTGCAACTTGCTCTTGATCAATGGGTATGTCTTGGGTGGTAGTATTGGTTCTATTTTTCCCATAGCCTAACCCTCTCTTGTTTCTTTTGATTGGCGGTAAAGATAGTTCCATTAGACCTTGTTGTCTTCCCCCCAGACCAGTCGTACCATCATACCCAAAATTTTGTAGCATTGTGAAGCTGACTCCATATGTTGACACAATTATGTGTGCTTGCAGTATTTCTTGTGGGTATTGATACAACCAAGTGTTTGTATCCATATTGAAATGGTTCTCTTCTACAATGTCCCCCCATTTGACAAATGTGGTTGGTGGACATCTAAATAGAACTAGTTTCAGAGTTTCAGGTGTTGTCACTGGTTGAGGCATTTCCATATGACATTGGACTTTGAGGCATGTTAGTGATGGTAAAAGCTTCCTCATAGATGTACGCACCACATCCTTTGTTTGTAATGGATATCTTCCCCATACTTCTTGCTATATCCTTGGGAATAGAATTTGAGGTGGAAGGAATGCTTGCCTCCTAATTTGAAGGTACTTGATTGTCAATACCGATTCTAATGGTGTTGCAGTATTGGAATGGGTTTGGATCTCCTTTAATAATTATTTCTGCCCCCTGGTATGGGAACTTGATGCACTGATGATAGGTAGAGGGTATAGCTTGCATCTCATGAATCCATGGTCTTCCCAGTAACATGTTATATTCTAAATCCAGGTCTAGGATTTGGAATGGGGTGTTCTTAATAACTGGGCCTATTCTGACTGGTAGTACGAGGATACCTTTTGAAGACCTTTCTTCCTCATCATAGGCCTTGATATTGATTATCCTTGTGACATCAATGTTAGATTCAAAATATCCCAAGGTTTTCATTACTTTCAAAGTACATATGTTTAACTCGGCTCCACCATCAACGAGGACCCTACGGATCGTGTGTTTGTGAACTTGGATAAGTAGGTGTAAGGGATCGTTATTCAGAGGCTTGGGAAATGACACATCATGGTCTATAAAGGTTGCATGCTTGTTGAAAACAATGTAATTCAACATGTTTTGGAATTTCTCTGGTGTTATGTCCCTTGGGACATCTGCATTTTGGAGTGCTTGTGTGTGTGTGTATTTTTGAAGGTCCTAAAATGTCAAATTCAAGTTTCTTAAATAACTATAAATTGAACACGTACATGTGAATGTTTGTAGTACTTTAAAATCGACTAAGAAGATTGATGCAGTCAAGGATAGTGGGAACTGATAGAGTTCAAACAAATCCTTGCAACACGAGTCACAAAACAAAAGACATCAAAGAAAAAATAAATGAATGCAAGATCAACCTTCTTATTAAGATAAACCAGTTACATGCAACTACTATAAACAACAATACATTTTAGGAATACATGCCTAATTGGAACCTTCAATAAGTTATATTTCTATACAATCTACCTACAAAAAACAATTACATGAACCTTCTATAGGTACTTTCTTCCATCCGATTTCCCCTATGGAAATCAATTACAAGAGTATATAAAGTCTTCACAAACACTAGGTCAGCCAAGAAAGATTACATTTCCCATTGAAAGCAAAACATATTACAACAAATAGGTAGAAAGAATATACATAAAACAATCTTAGAAAGAAACAAAAAGACTGATCAAACTAGAAAATAGGAAAATAAATATTTTTGGTTGATGCAAGAATGCCAAGATCCCAAGATGCTCTTGCATTAGACACATGGGATTATTTGAAAAGTGAGCCTCTCACTTTGATAGAGCCAAAGGAAAACCGAAATGGTCAACCTTAGCTTGAGAAATCCATGAAGAATCTTCTACTGGTCTGTCCTTTCATTTGACAAGATACTCTATATACTTCTTAGCTCTTATACTTCTACCAACTCTTCTATCCAAAAACTGCTCTATCTGATCCATTTGCTTCTTAGGATATTTCTATTCAACATATGATCCATCATTGCTACTGAAATCTGATTCATGATACTCATACAAGTCAACAACATTGAATATAGGAGATATATCCTTGTCTTCTGGTCACTTCACTTCATATGCATTCCCTAAATCAAATCTCGACAAGAGCTTACAAGGTCCAAATTTCTTCATCCTTAACTTGTTTTAAGTACCAACAAGAAATTTACCCTTCTACAAGTACACCATTACTTCATCTCCTATATGAAATTCCTTATGTCTTCATTTCATGTATGCTCTCTTTTTGTAAGTTTGATTCATCTTCTCCAAATGCTGTCTAAATCCTTCATTCAATGAATTCATAACCTCAAAAAATTCTTCTCCTTCAACACTCTTCTTAACATCACGACTGATATCCCTCAATTCTCCCACTCTCTTAGGATTAAAATCTGTAACCATCTCAAATGGTGTCTTCCCTGTGCTCCTATTTATTGAAATTTTATATGCAAACTCTTCTTGATGAAAAACTAAATCCAAATTGCCTAGCTTGTCTCCAACTAAACACCTTAACAAATTCCCTAAACTCATAGTCACAACCTCAGTATGTCCATCGGTCTGTGGATTAAAAGTAGAACTGTACTTCAAATGAGCCTTCATCTTTTTCCAAAGTGCTCTCCAAAAATAGCCAACAAACCTAGTATCCATATTTGAAACAATTATTTTAGGTAATCCATGTAATCTCACAATATCCTTGAAAAATAGATCTTCTACATGCACTGCATCTATAGTCTTCTTACAAGGTATGAAATATGCCATTTTAGAAAATCTGTCAACCATAAATATTAAATCATGTCCTCTCCGTGTCTTTTGCAAACTGAGTACAAAATCCATGCTGACATCTTCCCAAGGTCTGATTGGTACTGTTAAAGGTGTATACAATCCCACATTTTGAGTACTACCTTTTGCAACTTGACACACTTTACAATTCTGAACAAAATTTCTCACATCCTTCTAAAATTTTGGTCAAAAGTAATTATCACTCACCAAAGCTACTGTCTAATCAATACCAAAATGCCAATCCTCCACTATGTTTCTCCTTAATAAGATTATCTCTCATAGAACTTTTGGGCATACACAACTAACTTCCTTTGAACACCATTCCATCTTGAATAAAATAATCTAACCACATACTCCTGTCTGCAATAATAGGTTCTTTGCAAGCCTTCCAAGGTTTGGTGATGTCTGGATCATCCTCATACAATGTTTTTTAACTCATCAAATACCAATATTGCAATCTTCATTTCAGTCCACAAATCTCTTCTCCTACTCAAGGCATCAACAAATCTATTTGACACACTACTCTTATGTTTCAACACAAATGTATTGCTTTGTATGAACTCAACCCATCTCATATGTCTTTGATTTAACTTACCTTGTCTTCTTAAGTACTTCAATGCTTGATGATCAGTATAGAGTACAAAATCTCTAGGTAACAAATAATGTCTCCATTTATTTAATGCTTGGATTGTGACATAAAATTCCTGATCATACACTGAATACCTTCTTTTAGCTTCATTCAAATTTTCATTGAAATATGCAAGTCTCCCATATTGACTTAAGACAAGTCCAATTTCATTCCCACTAGCATCATAATCTGCTTGAAATACCTTACTAAAATCCAGTAAAGATAACACCGGTTGTTCTGTTACCTTCTACTTTAGAAATTCAAAACTCCTTTGTGTTCCTTGTGTCCACTTGATTTCCTTCCTATCTCCACTCATAGTTTAAGTCATCGGTCCAAAATTGAACTAAAGTTTCCGATGAACTTTTGGTAAAAAGTATCCAACCCATGGAATGATCTTACCTCTCCAACAGTCTTTGGTAAAGGCCACTCAACAATTACTTTCACTTTCTTAGGGTCCATCTTCAATCCTTCAAAAAATATTATAAATCCCAAGTATACTAACTCTTCTTTCATAAAAGTACACTTCTTGATGTTGATTAGCAACTTATCTTCTCTTAACCTCTACAATACTTGTCTAACATGCATAAAATTCTCCTCTTTTGTCTTACTGAAAATCAAGATATCATCCAAATGTTAGAGTATTATTTCCTTTTACTCTAGTTGCTTAAGCGTCTCTTAGGTGCATTATTAATTAATTCTTAATTAATAATGTGCAACCTAGTATTTACCTTTTAGGGTTTCGTTCACCTTTTTAAGG
>JAGRRI010021998.1:0-13613 GCA_018584345.1 Thuja plicata
ATTCCCCCCCCCCCCCCCCCTCTCAGTGTTTCTAACAGTTTATTCCAAATGTTTCTGGTAATTTTTTTTTAATGAATGTATGAATTTTTACAAATTTATGAAGTGCACACATCCTTAAAACATGAAATTTGTATGTGTTCCCACTAGAAATTATTGAAAAAAAAAAGAAAATCAAAACCTCTTTTTTTTTTAAAAATGTGTAGAATGGAGTCTAGTTTCTAAAAAAGTAACTTGTTTCAAAATTTGATGAGAAAACCAAAATCTATACCTAAAATACTACACGTTGGTTTTTGACAAAAATTGGACATACTTACAAAAGAAATTAGAGATGAAAAGTTTAACTTAATAAGAATTTAAAAAAAATTACATGGTTAGAAAGATAATAGAGAGATCTAGAACATCGTGTCATCTGATTTTGTCATTGTTGAACCAGATGCAAACTTGATGGGGACCAGATAGGAAAAATGTGATTTTTTGTATGTTTTCTAGAAAAAAGATCTCAGACTTGTTTCAATACTCAAAGCCTTTGGGTTGGATGCCCAAGTCAAATCCAAGCCTTAGGATTGGTGGATCCCAATGTAGTTAAATGGGCACACACCAAATAAGGTGTATGTCGTATAGGGTGTGTGCCCTATGTGGAAATAAAGACATGCAAAAAAAAATCTAAATAGGGTGTACGCCCTATATAAATTCCCGAAATGAATAAAAAATACAAGCCAAATGCATAAATAAAAATCCAATAGGCCCTGACAGGCCAATTTCAACAGCGGGAACATATGTAAAATGTAACATTTAAGTATAAGTTACATAGTTACATTACATTATATGTATATAATTAAATTATATTTTATATACATGTACTTTCAAGATGTTTGAGAGTGGTTCCAGCTTCATAGGAGTTAAGATGAATATTCTAGATTTTGGGGCTTTTTAGGAAATTTCAGACTTACCCAAATTTTTAGGAATCAACACATTGTCTTCAACATGATACCCAGTGCACTATTGATTGTAACCTTAATACCTTTACTTGTGCATGATCATTTGATGATTATTTTTCATTATATTGTTTATACTATGGCTAGTTTAGTAATTAACATGTATGTTTAACAATGTTAGGAGAGAGAGAGAGAGAGAGAGAGAGAGAGAGGTTGTAATGGGTCATAGGACACATTAATGAGTCATAGGACCCCTTAGGACCCCTCTCTCTTGATCTAAGGTGTTGTGAGGGTTAAATGGGTCCTAGGACACATTATTGTTTCCTAGGACTCCTTAAGACCCCTTAGGAACCTTTACCATACACTAGTTAATGTTAAGGCATCATAAGGGGTCGTTGGACACATTAATGTGTCCTAGGACCCCTACGATGTATGGTAAGGTGTCCTAAGGTGTGCTAAGGGGTCATTAGGGGTTCTAGGATACATAAATGTGTCCTATGACCCCTTATGACCACTTAGCTATATGGTAATGGGTCATAAGTGGTCCTAAGACACATTAAATATGTTCTAGGACCCCTTATGACCGCTTAGGACCTTCTAGGACCCCTCTCTCTCTACATATTATGGGTTTTAAGGGTTGTTAAGGGATCCTATAATACATTAATATGTCCTCGGACCCCATAAGACCTCTTACGACCCCTTAGGTACACTTACCATATAATAATTGATGTAGGAGCATCCTACGGTAATTGGTGATCTTGCGACAACCAAAAATAGTTTTTTTTTTCTTTTCAATAACTATTTCTTGTTTGAAACAGTTGAGGTGGTAAGGGATCAGAGGATTGAGTTAGTTCTTGCAAAAATAGTATGTTTTTTTAAGGTGATTTTATATCATCCTCCTATGGTTGCATGGTATTTCATTTCTTTTGGTTCAATTTATGTTGGTTTTTCCAATCGGTAGTTAGTTCTCAGTCCCTGGGAATATCGTCAGTGAAGATCTAGTTATCGATGGATCATTGGAGAAAGTTGGGTTATGCAGTCATGGATTCTTATTGTGGACCCATCTAGGAACATTTTCCAAAGAGCTCATATCTTAAGGTTTCTTATTTTTCATGGTTGAGTTATTATCTAGGAGTGGGTAATGTGTTGATGACTGACGTGGACTTACCTTAAGATTTGGTTTGCGATCTAGATTTTGGGTTTCTTAGCTATTGCGATATTAGCATGTGGACCGTGGTTTATTAGTGGATTATTCCATATGATTGATTCTTCTTATGTTATGTTTGTATAATATTAGACTTATATTTGTAAGACATTTCCTTCTTTGGAGAATGCTATTTCTTGAGCCAACTTGTGGTCGTGATTTTGTATAAATGTAGGGCTTAGTTTCTTGTTAGGAGAAAAAGAAAGAGGGAAGTTAGAAGGATGGAAGAAGGTATATAGCAGTCGGCTATTAACATGAATATTTCAAAGATCCCTTAGGATAGATATGAGATTTGTTATCATATTTTTATTTAACTGTTACCGGGAAGGCCTTACAACGCAACATGTTTGATGTAATTTCATGATATTTATATAAAAATATAGTATCTTTAATCTCTATTATGTGTTATCCTTTGTGTTTTCCATTGTGTTGTAATGGCTGCAAGGTTTAAACTATCCATTCTTGGATCCTCCATCCTTGAATGCATCACTAATGAATGGTAAGGGGTCATCATAGTTCCTAAGGGGTGGTGTTAGTGTATTTATTTTATTACACTTAGGATTATTAAGCCTAATTACTCATTTATGCTCATTCAACACTTGTCTAAACAAGTTGTCATCTTTTAGGAGTCTACTAGACATGTGTCAAGTTCATTTCGACACCTCATCCTAATTCCTTGGGTAGGTTTTCCACCACACTAGGTTGAAGGAGTTCATCCCAAATTTTGTGGAGACCCTCACAACTAGATGTACTTTTCTTCTCTGATGAATCAACGGTCAATTATCCTCTCTTTGTATTATTATACTTGTTTCTTATTAAATTATATATATATATATATATATATTAAAGAGGGATTTTTATTTATTTTAGGAAAATTATATATATTAAGAAATATATATAGAAAAAATAGAAAAAGATAAAAAAAAAGTTCTTATCTCCATGCATCAGTCTCTTTGAGTTTTTTTTTTGTTTTGTTTTTGTTTGTGACTAATTATTGGTCATGAGTAGAGTAATTCCCTAGGTGGAGAATGTGTTTTAGAGGCTTCAAGTTCTTTCATGATTTTATGGTTTACCTTTTGATGTCACGATATTTTTGGTGTTTGTTTTGTGTGTATCTCAGAGTTATGTATGTACTCATTTGAGTCTTCATTGGTCATTTTGTTTGACCTCAAGTAGTGAATCCTATTATAGTGTCAAGATTTATTTGTCAACTTTTTCACCTTGTCTTTTCTATTGTAACTTTTCTTTTGATATGAGGGATGGTCCATTTGGGTTATGTTTCACTCTATGATTGGAATTTGATGCCATGGATGAGTTTTTTCTTAATGACCATCGATCTTGTGATATCATTTAAACTATGTGAATTTGGTAATTGATCTATTGAGATGACCATATTGAGGTTGGATAGTTTGGATCCTAGCATGGGATGTAATATTCTTTGTTATGCTCCAACACTTTTTCTTTGGTATTTTCATGATTTGATGATTTACCAAAGGTCTTTTGAGGTTATTTATTTTTCCTTCTCTTTATTTTTATTTGGATCCTTAGGGTAGGTTATCTAGATGCATAGGAAGAAAGTGGCTTACTATCGACACTGGGGCCTACAAGTGGTTGACAAAATAAACTCATTGTAAGTAACTTAATAAAGTGAAAAATTAATAAATTTATTAGGTCAAAAATCAATAATATAATTATTGCACCCTTCCCATTCCTTCAGTGCTATTTTTGGCAAATAATGGGAGTGGGAGATGAAGTTTGTCTTCCTAGAGGGTGTAGTCATCTGGCATGATTGGTTTATTTGTCTTCATGCAATGATTTATGATTCTGCACATGTGTTGGAATAATGGAATGGTATGTACTGAGAGGGGAGGGGTGAATCAATACCCTTAAAACTTTTTATCAATTATCCTTTAGTAACCTTTACTTCCATTGCCGACCATATTGTTTTTCTACCTTATGCATGTAATCCCAAAACATAAATGTAATTACATGTAAAAATTCATAGAAACATTCATGAAAAGTAGTTACACATGACCAATGAATTGGTAACATAGATAACCCCTATTAGAAGGTAAAAAATGTGGTGGGGATGAAACCCACAAAGCTTCACTATTTGCAAAATAGAAGGTGTTAGTTAAGGCTACAAGTGTGATCACTTCTGAAGATCTTACAGTGTTAGGAGTAACATTTTAGACTGGTTAGGTCTACTCAGTTAAGAGATTTTAACAACACTATTAAGTGTGCACTCGGTTAAGAGATTTACAATAAGACTATTAAGTCCACCTTCTTAAAGGACTTATTTTATTTTCTACAATTGTTAGAGAGTAGTCAAAAATACTTGTTGACCTAATATTATGAAAAATTGAATTGCTGAAAATAGATGCTTTAAGTTCACAAGATATATGTATCACCTATAGTGATTTATTAATACCTCTGTTATGCTCGGTATCCTTGAATCTTGTTCTTTATAACTGAATTCATCTTTTTCTGTCCTTGTGTATGAACATCTCTGTCTGATCCATAGATGTCTGTTGCGGCTACAATAATCATGTTTTGATTGATTACTATATCTATTTATACAATGTATTGACCTATTTAGGTTTCACGCTTTACAATAAAAAAATCTATGATCAAAGGTTTACAACATGACCTTGATCTCCTAGTTTGCATATTTACAATCAGTTAGACTGATTAGAACAATTATATATGTTTTACTTGTTCCCCAAAAATAGTTTTACAGCTAAGCATAAAGCTAATTATAAAACTAAAGTTCTTTATCTAATGTGTATCTTAGATCCACTTTTCTTGGGAATTAAACTGTCTCTCGGTATACTGGTGCTCGGTGATTTCTTTGTAGACACACTACTCTTGGGTTTCTTAGTAGACTGTGCTCTTGGTTTACTCTATAAACTATCTATCAAGTTACTCTGTGAACTATCTGTCGGTGTTCACTGATATCGGTGTTCAATATGCTAAGAAATTTTGGTGACCATTGCACTTGTTTATTTTGGTGACCATTGTGTTTGTCTATTTTGGTGACGCTGTTTGCTGTCACTCGGTGATCAAGTTATCGACAGTACAAAAATTGTTTCCTTGTATAAGTTAATGACAAACTTATGATCCTTTAGGATTATCAATCTCCCCCTTTTTAATTAGTATCAAAAATTTATATGTGCAATTAACAGATGTGTTCAATATATACACCAAGTGTTCGCCTTATCAATGACTCCCCCTATGTGCATGCCTTGGTACAGTGTAGGCACATGTTTCTCCTTAGTGTATTTCCCTCTTTGGCCTTTAAAATGTTTTCCACTTTTTACATCTTATACAAATATATTCCCCCTTTACATATATATTTCCCCCTTATACATATAATTTCCCCCTTTTTTGAAAATAATGACAAAGGTGTAGTGCTTACAGCTTGTCAAGTATGTGCACATGGGATTTTTGAATGTTTTCCATTATATTCTCCCATTTCTCTTGGAGGTGTTCCAGGGTCATGTATTCCAATGTGAGTCTAGCGTGCATGTCATATATACTCTTGGTAACAAACATCTCTAGTCTGGAAATCAATGTTTTTGCCAAAGTCATGTGTTCAAACAGCAGTGTGAGATTCGGGAGTAACATTGCTTGGAGCTCAATTACCTCATCTCAGATTGTGCTTTTAGCCTTTTATAGTTCTAATGTCAACCTTTTTGACTCTACAATCTTCTCAAAGTTCAATTGGAACGCATATTCGTTGGTTGTGAAACTTTGTACACTAATTGTAAGGTCTTCATCTATCTTTTCTATCTTTTCACTATGATCGCTAGTAAAATTCTCTATTGTGCACAACTTTTGAACTAGTTTAACTACTTCTGATAATATTGGTTACAATGTAGTAACTAATTCAAAAAAATTTACCTTATTTTTTGCCACTTCTTGGCTGATCTTCTCGGTTAACTTGTATTGACACTTCTCCTCAACATGTTCCTCAATGACTTTGTCTACATCTACATTCTATGATGTAATTACATCGGTGAGTACTGCTAATTTATCAAGTATTGGAGCATTTTGATCAATTTTAGTGTCATGTACTATCTGCAATAGTATTTCTTTTGTGGTATCCAGGACTTGTGATTTCTTATGCTCATTCCTGAGTTTTTCCTGTATAGCCTTCCTCTTGCAAAGTTCACCATACTTGGTCAGGGAATTAGGATCCAATGTTCTAGGATCACAGTTAGGTATGCCAATGATTTCATCGAGTCTGACCGTGCTTTTATTTTCTTCTTCTTCAAAATTGTGCTAGAAGTAGGGGAATGAAGGACTATTGCAAGTTCTTTCTCTATCTCTTTTTCTTTTGGTGATTGTGTGGGAGGTGTGGTACCTTTTGTATGCTTATCGGTATGAACCTATTGGTCAGTAGTAGATGTCTCTACATCAACCTTTCCTTTATCTGTATCCTTTTCTTCCTTGGTGTTCTTATCGGTGGAATCACTTTGTTTTTCCTCTCCACTTGTATCTTTCTTTTCCTCATTTGAATCCTTTTTCTTCCCTTATTCATTACCTGTGTCTATTGGTATGTTTGCATTAGGCTCAGGTGATTTTTCCTTTTCTTCTATGATAATATTGATAGCTTGTATCAATAGGGGTATGTGACCTAGTATATTTACCTATACAATATCCATTGTATCTTTTTCCTTTTTCTTGTTTAGTGACATCCGATACATATTCATCAAATTCTTGGGTTCATTATCAGAATCAATAAGTGTTATATATTTTATTATGATTTCTGTTGTATCCCCTAATTATTTTAATATTTGAGGTATGTCATCCATTTCCTTAGTTGCCTCTGTTGTGAATTCTACTAGAGTTACATCCTCGGTATCATTGATGAAGATATGTTCTGGGCTCGGTGTGGCCCCCTTCTCTTCATAGTGAGGTTTCTCAGTAAGAGCCAGTACCTACTTGGGGGCATTGAAGATTTCATTCCAATTCTCATTGCTTTCTTTGTCAAGCTCTACGAGTATTCCCTCTAGTACTTTTTATACTCTTATCTTAGATAAAAATTTATTTTCATGGTTCTTTATCATTTCATCAATTTCTTCAAATTTTGACTCGGGTGGCATGATTATAACTAGTGATCTTTCCCTTATCTATTTTCATGTATGCAAGGTGTATTTCCATCTTGCTCATATTGTGTCATTAATCTCTTGTGGCATTTTCTTGTTGAATTGTATTGGTACATACTTGTATGCAATCATTGCCTTAATTATGCCTTCTTCTATCTTAGCCTAATCTCCATGAGACAAGGTTAACCATTGTCTAATCTTTTGGTGTGATATGATCTTGGTGTTGATAATTGATTGTGCAACTTCATCAACTATCTTAGGAATTTTTTTATTTTCAGGTTGGAATCCTTGATCTTTCTCATCATGTTCAGTGTCTTCCTTGTCTTCTTTTCCTTGAATATATCTCCTTTGTCTCGGTATTGTCTGTCTGGTTTGAGGCTTTCTCTTATAAGTCCTCACTATACCTTTCTTTATAAGTGGTGAGTGTACACCTTTTGTAGTCTGAATCCTCATCTTGATGCAACAATAGTTCTTGGTTTGTTTGTTGGTGGCGCATCAGATTCAGTTAACTTGAAGTTACTCAATTTTTCATCTTCATCAACGGGTGAGTGTCCCTCGGTGACATCTTGTTCTGAGTCCCCATCATTTAGTGATATTTTTTTTCAAGTGTTTTCACCATTTTTGTCTTCTTCCTGTTAATTTTCTTGACTACTAAGCTAGTTTTGATTCTAGACTTGGCTTCTTCATATGTGCCAAATCTTTCTAATGATTTGTCCATTGGTTCATTGTTTAAGGTTTCCATTTGTGCAAAGCTTCTTGTAAGCTTCTTCAACCTCAAAATCTTTGATCTCTACAAACTTGCAGTGGATGTATGCTCAGATATCTTCAACCAGCAAAACCCTCAGAGGGATGCTTGAGAACACTCCTTGGTCATCGAGTTGTGAAGAAACCTCAGGGAAAAATTTATACTTAGGCTCTTCACAGGTTGTGTTCTTGATCAGGTTGACCTTCTTGTCCTTTGTGTTCTTGATCATGGACACTTGTGATGTGGTTTCCATTGTTTGTGAGATAATTTAGGGCTTTTTCACAAATGGACTGTGAGCTTGTTAAGTCTTGTTACTTACTGGATCTTTTTCGTGGATGGTTGAAAGCTGTCAAGTTAGCCTTTCAATCTGTTTGTAAATCACTCTGAAAACATGTCACTTTGAATCTCTATTCTCTCTCTGCACTTCACTCTTTTTCACTTGGTGAATGAAATGAGCTCTCATTTCCCTAATTATAGAAAATAAACTAAGCGGTGCATTTAATGCTAGCTACCACTTAGTCAATGAAACAAAGATGCTCGAGTTAAGTTACAACTTAGTTGTACTTTTTCACATGCTCACCGATGATGCTCAGTATGTAGAGAAGACTTGAATTTCATTTACATTTTTATCAACGATGCTCAATTTACACTAACATCTTGGTTATTTTTCATATGTATACCAATGATGCTCAGTATGTATTGACCGCAGAGATTGGATTCACAAAATTGTAACAAGTAATACCATAGTGCATCTTTATTCATGTTATTTTGGCATATTATAAATTTATATTGGAATTGATGTAAAATATAACTTTGTAGAGTGCAGTTCCATACTTGTTTTTCTTAGGTGGGGGTGGTGATATCACCAGATCCATTAGATAAGGTGTCGCCAATTATGGTGCTCGTTCTAGTATTGTCATTGTTTGTATCTTTCCTCCATGTTTGATTTCTCATTCTCCTGATATCTTCAAGAGTGTTTCCATTAGCAAAAGTGCTTGACTCTGTCACTCAGTCTCTGCAGTCCTTTCTTAGGTGACAGACCTTATGATAGTGTAAGCATGTAATTCCAGAGTTTTTCCAGCTTCTAGATCTTCTTATCCATTTCCTCATCCATTTTGTAGCTATGTGTCCATATCTACCACATATGATACAATTTACCCATGTGTTGTAATCCCAAACATATGAGTTACTAACTCTTCTTAGTTGATATGCATTTTTTTGTTCTTTTGGTTTCCATGCTTTCTTTTTCTTTTTTCTGCATCCATGAGATGTGTGGCCATGCATTTTGCAAGTAGGAAAATATTTTTTCATGTAGGATTCCTTGTTTTGTTTGTTCACTTTAGATCTGCATTCATGTTCTTTATGTCCATGCTTGTTAGAGTTATAGAAATTACCTATGAATGTAGAAGTTGATTTAGGAATACCTTTAGCTTTTCTCCTGCAAACATTTGATGTGTGGCCTGGTTTTCCATAGTGATTTCATAAGTGATTCTTTGGTATTGGATTTGTGTAGACATCTTTTTTATTAGCTTGGTATACCCTAGACTGGTATTCTTGTTGAGTCTTCTTTTTCCATTGAGAAATTCATCCATTCTTTTTGTGCTCTCTTCAGCTTTCTTGATCATATCATTATATTGTTGCTAAATCCTTGCTTCATGCTTTAGTTTTTCATTTTTTTTCTCTGAGTTCACCAATAGCTTCCAATTTTCCATTGAGTTCTATGTTCGTTCAGTTGGCCTCATGACTCATAAGAACAAGTTAATTAGTGATCCCAATGTGATGTTTAGTAAGTCTCTATATTTTTGATTCTCTCTCTTACAACTTCTAAGTGATCTTCCTCCTATCATCAATAGCCAATGTTCTTTCTTGTTCATCTTGTCTAGCATTATTCATAACATCAATCACTCTTACCATCTATGTCTCTTGACTTATTTGTAGTACCTTTACTTGTTCTTGTAGATATTGATTGATTTCATTAAGACTTGTAATAATTCTTTACAATGTGTTAGATGTATTGCTAGTTGTAGATCCTGGTGACTCAAATAAATTAGGTATATCTTCTTCATGATAGTCAGTTTCATTATAGTGAGATTCCATGACTTCTCTTTCATCCAATAGTTTTGTCATCTTGATTATTGCTTCTTTGTATTGCTCATAGAAGATCTATATCTCCAACTTTTGATTCTCAATATTCTTATCAAGCTTATACCTTTCCATTGTATGATCTTTTCTCTCAAGTGATTAAACTTTTCAAATAAGAGATCTAGCTCTGATACCAATTGTTGGAATAATGGAATCATATGGACTGAGAGGGGAGGGGTGAATTAGTACCCTTAATTTTTTTTATCAATTATCCTTTAGTAACCTTTACTTGCATTACCGACCATATTACTTTTCTACCTTATGCATGTAATATAAAAAAACATAAATGTAATTGCATGTTAATATTAATAGAAACATTCTTGAAAAGTAGTTACACATGACACAAGAATTGGTAATGCATAAAACCCATGTTAGAAGGTAAAAACTTTGGTGGGGATGAAACTCGTGAAGCTTCACTATCTACAAAATGGAAGATGTCGGTTAAGGCTACAAGTGTGATCACTTCTGATGATCTTACCCTGTTAGGAGTAACATTTTAGACTGGTTAGGTCTACTTGGTTAATAGATTTTAACAACACTGTTAAGTGTGCACTCGGTTAAGAGATTTACAATAAGATTGTTAAGTCCACCTTCTTAAAGGATTTCTTCTATTTGCTACAATTGATAGAGAGTAGTCAAAAATATTTGTTGACCTGATATTATGCAATCTTGAATTGTTGAATACAGATCCTTTAAGGTCACAAGATATATGTATCACCTATAGTGATTGATTAATACCTCTATACTTCTCGATATCCTTGAATCTTGTTCTTTATAACTGAATTCATCTTTTTTTGTACTTGTATATGAAACTCTCTATTTGATCCATGGATGTCTATTGCGCCCACAATCATCATGTTTTTATTGATTACTACATCTGTTTATACAATGTATTGACCTGTTTAGGTTTGACACTTTACAATAAAAAATCTATGATCAAAGGTTTAAAACTTGACCTTGATCTCCTAGTTTGCATTCTTACAATCAGTTAGACTGATTAAAAAAAATTAATTATTCTTACTTGTTCCTCAAGAAATGTTTTTACAGCTAAGAATAAAGCTAATTATAAAACTGAAGTGCTTTATCTCACGTGTATCTCAGATCCACTTTTATCAAGAATAAAAATTTCTCTTGGTAGACTAGTTCTCGGTGATGTCTCTATAGACATACTGTTCTTGGGTTGCTCTATAGACTATTCTCTTGGTTTACTCTGCAAAATGTCTATCAGGTTACTCTATGAATTGTTTGTCAGTGTTCACTAATCTCGGTGTTCATTGTGCTAATAAATTTTGGTGACCATTGTACTTGTCTATTTTGGTGACCTATGTGTTTGTCTATTTTAGTGACCATGTTTGGTGTCACTTGGTGATCATGTTATCGATAGTCCAAAAACTATTTCCTTGTATACTAGTGACAAACTTATGATCCTTTAGGATTATCAATATGATCACACTTGGGAGTTGGAGTCCATTGACATCATTCCAAGGGGTAGACCTATGTGATTACACTTCCCTATGCGTATCCTAGTTTTTTAAGAGTATTAGGTGCATCTGGTAGTGTGTCTCAATCATACCTATTTGAAAACCATGTATCTTTTTTTACGAGTGTACCCTTGAATTAGTCTTTCTTATTTGATTATTTTTTGAGTGTGGTCTAACATCTATCTTCGCAACACAGTAGGGTGGACCTCTGGGTTCCACATAGTCAGGTGGTAGTGATTGTATTTACCATTAAGTTTTGATGTATGTGTTATTGTACTTGGATGATCCTATTTATTGCTACCATGTTCATTGTTTTGAGACTTTTTTATTTCCATTATGAGATGTATATCTTGTATTTTGTAATGTATTGATTTGAGACATCCATTCAGAAGATTTTATTTATTGTATTTATGACTTGATTTATTATTGTGATCCTTGCGACATGTGTAGTGGAAGATGTATTATTTTGCATGCCATGATGTATCACTTGTATCTTATTGGTTGTAACTTCGCTTACATAGATGTGATGAGTGTATCTTAATTCCTTTAATTCAATGTATATGTTAGTTTACATTATATGATCTGTGTTCATTTCATTATGGTTAACTAAATAATTAGTTCACACTTTGATTTGGCTTTTAAAATGAGTGTAAGATATATCATGTGATATGTTATGGTTGATCTTAGTAGTTTAATTAATTATGTTAAAGTAACTTTCATCTCGGAACCTTTGGGATTGTTAACTAAAATTAGATACTTTAGTATAATGTCTTAAATTATGTTGCACTTTCTTCTTCATTTGTAATGTCTAATGTTTAAGAAAAAAATTATTACATCAACTTAGTGTAAATTTAAGTTAATTTCTCATGGGTTCCAAAGTCAGTTACACACTACCGGTTGGGATAATTGCCTTGAATAAATAAGGTTCACTGCCAATCCAAAAATGATCACTCCCTTAATAAGAGTAATGAAAAAGAATCCACCACTCTTTAGTCACTTTCACCAAAAATAAACAACACAAGATTTATATTATGATATTGTACCGATTGCACAAATTCGCATACTCATCAATACATAGATCTTTCCTTGTCAGATTCACATTCACTATGCACATTTATTCATCATAAGCATCAAATATAATCATTTCTATCTTATACCATGTCATGTGAACATGGAATAGGGAGCGTTATATAATTGGGAATAGATTGGTAGCTGACTATAATTGGTCGATTATAGGAAAAAAATTTGAGGTTGAAAAGGGAGTGTTAAGGATTCCTTTATTATCCTATTTCAATGAATCAAGAGTGCTAACGATGCCTTTGTTATCCTATTTCAATGTGATTCACTGAGGAGAAGGGGCTTTGGATATCTAAACAGAAGGTGGTTTAGAGGACAATAATGTGGGGATGAGAAGCATGGGTAGTCTTCTAAGAAGGGGTGACAAATGAGTAAACTTCTTGGAGTTTTCCAAGATTCTAAATTCATAAGAATCTCCATAATAATCTCCATTCTCATCATCAAGTGCATGGAGGATCGTGAAACTAGGTGGGGGCATGGTTTTTTGATGAAATATGTTTTTATAGAAGGGATTGGTTTTGGTTGATAGTTTGACAGTGAGGTATATGTTTCTTTCTTTGTAAAAGAGGTATATCTGTGTAATTTTCAGCTTTATCAATAGTGGAAGCTACTCCTTAAAGGTAAAAATTTCTTAGAAAAAAGGAAAGAAAGAATCTGTTTAGGTTATAATTTTTTTTTAAAAATCATATCAAGAAAAAATACTAGATATAAGAGTCATATATCATTGTTCTAGTAATTTCTACTGTTGGATAAAATAAAATAGAGAATGTTTAATTTCTATAGGAATCACTCCATTAATAACATAATTATATATTAATATTTTGATATTTATCATCAAATTCGACAATGTAAGTGATATAGTTTTGTATAAACAAATTGTGATATTTCAAGTTCTTCTTTGTTATTATATCAATAATA
>JAGRRI010022003.1:0-12726 GCA_018584345.1 Thuja plicata
TTTTCAACATGTGAGATAATTGAATTCTTTTTAATTAAGAATTGCTTTATTTTGATGAAATTAAATTAATTTAATTGAAATTAATTTAATTGGAAGAATAAATTAGTAAGTTTAAATAATTGGATTTAAACTATAGGAAATTGAGTTTAATTGATTAAATATTGGTAAATAATCATTTAAAGGCTAATTAATTAAATAAAATTAATTATTTAATTAATGTTGAGAATTGGATTAGATGATTTGAGAAAATGAATTTAGAAGAAAATAGATGATTAATTAATGATTAAGAAACCATTAATTAATAGATGAAAATTAGTGTTTTTAATGTAAAGTTGCAAGCCTGTCCATTTTAGGGTGTCTACACTATTATATCTTTTAGCACACTCTATTATATTATATCTTTTAGCCACTAGGGGGAATGCAGCTGCATCAGCTAGACTACTCAACACCACTTTTTCTATTATGGAACCAGGAACAGGGCTCTTGATTTTACTGCGAATCTCCTCTAAGGCACCCGTTTTTGTCATTGTGTCATCACACTCAAGTAATGAACTAACCAAGGGAGCGGTTCATCCAGAATTTGGGAGTGGGGGCTTCATAATTCTTAAGAAAAATACACAAAAAGATTGAGATTGCAAAAGGAAAACAAAGCCTTTCAATATCAAACTTTTCTAATGGCTTCAATTTCGAACAGGGACTCTAGAAGAGAGAAACACTAACCTGAAAATTCCGCAAAACTCTAATCTTCTTAGGATGAGAGGATACCTCTGCTGCTCCGCCAATTCAACTTCACCAAAAAAACTTCACAATAAGACTGAGAGCACAACCTCTTAATTTATAACTGATTTCCTCATAAAATGCGCAAGATTTGCATTTAATGGTGACGCGGATGAATAAATCTCAATCAATGGCGACAAGAGGTTTCCCTTGATGTAATCATTAAATGTTGCTTAAATGATTGAAATGACATATAAGTGTCACATCTAATGATGAATATATCCACGGCATGCGTGGATATATTTTTCTCCTGCCAGCTGTCACTTTGGTCACGTCACTGCTGTCTTTTCTTCCTTCAATACGCAGGCTTCTGCTGAACTGTGAACATTGATCTAGGCCAGTTCAAAAATCAAGTTCAACGTGTAACAAGACATTACTTTCTTTCGGTGTGTTTATAAAAAGACCATGTGCGCGGCGAAAAAGGACTAAACCAAACTACGCTTTATGCAAGATGAAGACCGCAATTGAACCTTGAACCTTGAACTAGACAAGTTCAAGATTCAGAGTTCAACGGGGGATTGGACTTTGCAAACCCCGCCGCTCGCTTCCACATAAAGACAAAAAAAAAAAAAACACACCGCAAGGCGACTTTGAACTATGCACCTTGAACTTAGTAAGTTCAAGGTTCAAGTTCAACCGGCAAGGAGAAAATGCAAACCAAACTGAAGAATGTGATGACATCTTTACTTCAAGGATGGCAAGGACCTGATTTTAGGAAATGATAAAATGTGGGATATGAGAAAAAATAAATGTGTGCACTTAAAAAGTTTTTTTTTGATGTTTTCTTGTGCAGTCTTTCCATGTTTTTTCATGACTCTAAAATGAATTGTTCATTTTGACAATTCAAATTCAGGGCTGCCAAGAAAGATGGTCCACTTCTCACTTCGTTATCTCCATACTAGATGAAGGAAAGGATAATGGCATACAAGAAAATTTGGAAGAGAAGCATAATCTGGTTAGCATGAAACAAAATCCAAGGTACACTCTATAGCTTTTAGAATATTGGCTTCTACCATATGCAGAGGTTTGAGAGTACGAATGAACTTAAATATATGTGGTGTTATTTCCAACTAGTATATTGATAAATGTAACATCCTTCTTTCCCAATTAATTATTCAAAATATCATTGGAATGGTGAAAACAACGGACGTTCTTGCATTTTATAAGAATAAATGTATCTTGGACTTCTAATTCAAGATGAATGTTTATGTTTGTGCTGCTACAGAGAAATGTTTATCAGAATGAAAAATCAGAGGGGGATAGGAAAGAGGGACATGCCAAAGGCCGTAGTTTTATGAAATCCTCACATATTAGGGTTCCTTGATGATTACAAGAAAAGGCAGAGATAAGATTCCTTAATCGTTAAGAGGGGACAATATATTAGTATTCCTAATGCTTGAAGGAACGTATGAAACATATGACAAAAGTGTGCTCAACTACTTTTCCTATTACAATCCCAAATTCATTTGTTGCATGTAATTAATTTTTAAACACCCCATGAACAGAATGTCAGAAAGTGACAGTTTTATTTTTGCATCTCTAATGATAAATAATTGTTTGCAGTGAATCATTCGGGAGGCCTGAAAAAGGGTCTGATCTAGGAGATGGATCAGATGCCATTGTTCAAGAGGTCTGGAAGAAGTCCTATCAACCAAGGCCTTTGTTTCTGATGACGACTTGACTGATGAGTTCACTGAATGCAATGAACCGGGAACATTATTAGGTGCAATATCACTTATTACAGGAATGAGCATTGAATCTGGAAGTCTTGCTCTTGCTGCACATACTGCTCTGCTGTATGTTAATTAAAAAAATGAAAGAGAACATTCCATTCTCATGAAGAAGTTTAAGATGTATTTTTTCTTTAAGATTTGAATTTTTAAAATTGTCTTTGGAGCAGACGCAGCAAACATTCAGTGGTGATGATCATTTTGTTGAGAGGATTTTGAGAAATTTGATGTGGATTTCAATGTTTTGGTTGCACTGTTGCAGGACCAATTAGAATATGTGTTCAACATCAGGTAGCACTGAGGATATTTGCAAAGTGAGCCACGTATTTTAGGGCTTCTATGCATACAATTCCATACAGACAATGCCATACAGACATCAATCTAGGAAAAAAAAATAGAACCAAAATGAACCGGTTGTGTACAGATTCATTAATATAGAACTTGATCAAATCATGGCAAGTGACTTGCCTCAAGATTCTGCACAAATTGTGTCATGCAATCAAAAATACCGACGAGGGAAACTGTGCTAAACAAACCCAGAATCCAGATGTAAAACTAAAATAATAAAATTAATAGAAGTAGTCCCTTCCAAAGATACAGACAGGAAAATGCTGAATAAATTCAAAAGAAATAGAGGAAGAGCCCTCAGCCCAGATAGAACATCAGAATACAACACACTGAAGAAGACTCAAAATACACCCTGGCAGACATGTATGCAAAAGATGGAAGCACACACCAGGCACGTGAATTGTTTTAAGATTGCCACCTGTCACATCATTGCAGAAGCGTAAACATTGGGAGATATAGAAAAAATGCATCCCATCTGTGGAAACTGATTGGCCAAAAATGAATTTCCTTTATTTTCAAAGAGGAAAATAAGAAAAGCATGGGCAAAAATGGAAACCGCCAATCAGGTAAAAGGAAAAATAGTGAAAATTAGATTTGAAAAGTTAGAGGTGTGCAAATCATAAGCTAAACATTTCATTTCTTTGTTCATGCGATTTTCACGATGAGAGTAATTGCATTTTGCAGAGGTGGTCACATTAGTCTCCACCTATACAGGAAGAGACTAATAATATGTTTTGTCTGTTAGACATATACATGACATATGCTCCCTAACCTAGAAATACACAATCTACATAGAATTTGTCATCTTAGGGTAGGCCCTATGTATAGACTGTGTTTAAACTGGTTGGACTCAGGAGACATTGCACCAGCCACATCTCCCACTTAGATGCCTACAACACTTGGATTGCACAACTAATATCTAAACCAATACTGCCTGGAAATACCATACACTGTCAATGCTACAAAACTCAAATATGTACAAATGTCAGCTGACTAGAAAAGTTTTAAGTTCCCTCAACTTAAAATCCCATAGTCCACCACCATTTCACAGTCTTAATTAGCTATTGTAAATTACTTTTTGAAACCTGCTGGCCTACTTTTGTATCCGTGCGCATAAATGTAATTTGTCTCAACTTAGTATTTACTTCTACAACAAACAAGGTCAAGCACAACAAAAGTAATTCTGAAATTCCAGACACAAGGCTCCTCTATGGAATGTGGATGAATCTTTGCTTTAATTCATCCCATGATTCTTATCAAGCTATTGTGTATGGCATTCTAAAATGAATATAGCGATTGAGGCATATATAACGGAGCTATAGCCTGATCCAAGCGATATTGCAATTGTACTGTCCAGGGCATCCAAGCTTCATTCAAATCTAAGCACTTACATTATCGAGAGAGAATCATGGGAAAAAGAAGAGGAAGAAGATTATGAAGACACAGAAGCCCCAAACCTAATAAATATTGGAGACACTGTCAATGCTACAAAACTCAAATATGTACAAATGTCAACTGACTAGAAAAGTTTTAAGTTCCCTCAACTTAAAATCCCATAGTCCACCACCATTTCGCAGTCTTAATTAGCTATTGTAAATTACTTTTTGAAACCTGCTGGCCTACTTTTGTATCCGTGCGCATAAATGTAATTTGTCTCAACTTAGTATTTACTTCTACAACAAACAAGGTCAAGTACAACAAAAGTAATTCTGAAATTCCAGACACAAGGCTCCTCTATGGAATGTGGATGAATCTTTGCTTTAATTCATCCCATGATTCTTATCAAGCTATTATGTATGGCATTCTAAAATGAATATAGTGATTGAGGCATATATAATGGAGCTATAGCCTGATCCAAGGGATATTGCAATTGTACTGTCCAGGGCATCCAAGCTTCATTCAAATCTAAGCACTTACATTATCGAGAGAGAATCATGGAACAAAGAAGAGGAAGAAGATTATGAAGACACAGAAGCCCCAAACCTAATAAATATTGAAGATCCTCTTGAATCGCTTGAGCAACATCATTCTTCTCTCCAAATCAGCAATACCCATTTTAATTTCCAGTTTATGTCTGCCTCGTTTGACTCTATTCTTAATATTTGTACTCATTTTCATTTCCAATTCATTCTGTGTCTTTTTGGAATTGTCCTTTCGTTTCCTTTCAGAAGCCTGTGTAATGTAAATTAAATGTAAAGCATCTAATGATGTATAGCAGATTGACCTGTAGGAAGGACTCTGTGTTATTGCTTTGAGGGAAATTTACTTTTATTCATTTGCTTTGAGGACATCTTTGCGTTAACTAATCACATAATTCTTATCAAGCAACTGTGCATGGCATTGTGAAATGAATATCAGCATTTGAAGAATATAATGGAGCTAGAGCATCAGCTTGAGCCTGAGCCTGAGTCAGATGCCGGGGATATTGCAATTGTACTGTCCAAGGCATCTAAGCTTCATTAAAATCATTCTTGAGGGAGCATCATTGGCACATGAAGAAGAAGCAGATTATGAAGACACAAATACCCTAATCCTGAGACTTTGCATCTCTTGTTTGTAGGATTGTCATCAAGTGGTATCAGATCATGTGTTTGTGTTTGTAAGGGGAGTACCCTTCATCAGTGGTATCAGTGCATATGTTTGTGTTGAGTGTAAGGGGAGTACCCTTCATCACATCATCTGCTACGTGTTTATGGTCTGTGTGCTTATAGCCAGATACATGCACTTTACCATCCAATACTTCCATAACAAGTATTATTTTAAATGCTTAAAGACTCGTTGCATCCGCTGCATGATACAGCTTCTGTTCTATGTAAATCTTTGACAAAAAGCCAACGCTGTATTCTCTTTTGGATTTTGTGATATGCTCAGCAGGGTAGAACTGTAGAACAATGAAAATGGCGATCATTGGTTGTGACTTACTACTGTATTTATTTTACGGTAAAATGATTTTTCTTTTCAGTCTATAATGCAACAAACTACAAAATATAAGATACAGCTCTGTTTTCTCTGAATGGCAAAAAAAGCAGAGGGCAAGGGATATGAGGGATTATGATGTTACTGCTAGTGCTATAAGATGGTCACTTCAGCTCTCGGATAATGAGGGTGATGAACTAAATCCTTGAAGAACTCAATTACTTGGAAAACATTTGTAGCTGGCTAAGGTCGGGCTTAAACACTAACACATTAATTAGGACACCTGAGATCAAAGCTCGCATTAAAGAAATTCCCCAGCAGGAATATGTGAACTGGCCACAGGAGGCGAGAAGGCCAAGCAGTATGGATTATTAGGAGACTACAGCTGATAGCAGCAGTAATCTCAAGTTAACAGAAAATGTTCAAATGTTCAAATCACCAACTGCAAGGATGCTTCCCGTAACCCTCGTCGCTATGAGGCAAGTTTTCAGAGGAAAGTGCAATATCACAGCAGCATAAATTATTAAGAGAAAAGCTAAAGTGCCTCTCATAGGGGTCAGATTGCTAAAGAAAATGCGGCCTATTATCCAATTATATGGATGCTTAATTGAAATTGCGAACTCTAGACATTTATTTGTAAATCCACAAACTGAATGCCAACTCTAGGTCTTTGGAGAGGCACTTTTTTTTACCTGATATTTTTGTTGACTGTCTCAGGCAGAGGTTTATACTTTGCTGGCATGAAATGGGTTGATTGCAAGATACTGATTTCCACTGGTGTAGATTTATACAGAGTTGCAAGGACATTCATTATAAGTGAAAAGACACTTAGAGAATGAACACTAGGAGGGTTTGTGTTATCCTCTACATGATAAGAATTTAAATTCTATTGAAAATTAAATTTCAAAAAACATATACCGATATAAATTGAAGTATAGTTGTTCGAAATTAAAAATTGCTAATAATTAACCAAATGAAACAGAAAAGACATGAATCTAAGAAATTATAGTCAAGAATGTGAGACTTACAACATTCCTCCAAAGATGATTCTGATTATTACGGATAAGCTCTGTAAGGCATCGGAGCAGAATATTACAGTGGATGCAGGGCATCGGATGCGGCCGAGTGCGTCCACGCAGATAATTATGAACATTACTAGGGCATCGGAGTTGAAGCATTGAAGCATTAACAGGGAATTCATCCCACTAGACATGCAAATAAAGATAGGTCTGAACTCGTGAATCCAATAAAACAAGAGTGTGAAATGTTGGGGGTTGGAGTTGAGGTAACTTAAATTCATTCTCAGAACTCCGATCTTGATGAAATATTTAGAAGGAAACGTTGGGAATTACGCATTAGAATTACCAAGGAATCAATGCCATAAGGTATTTGGGTAAAGAGAAGATTAAAATCCTCTTTCTGTTTTTTTGACTTATAGGTGCTTCCAACTCCTTCCTTTGCGCTAAGAAGATTGCAGCTTCTCCTATGCCACTCTAGCATCATGCGAAATAATCGTCCGAACCCAAATGCCTCAAGACTGAAAGGTGTTGGAAAGGGCCCATGAAAGGTCTTGTTATGCTTTGAGTTTTGCCTGGGCGCCTGCATGGCTTTGTCACACTCTATGAAAGAGAAGTATTGGATTTTCAATGCAGCAAATTTTCTTCCAGGCTTGAAACCCTAACTCGTAGGCCTTTGGAAGAAGGATCCACCAACACCGTCGCACTGCACCCTAGGGGTTTTAATCTGCACATTGTTAAACCTATATTTTCACAAATCAATTGAATTGCGCATTCTAGTAAACATAGCCCCATTGCTATCACAATGTGGAGCCAATCCAGGCGAGCGAGGGGACTTGCAGGAATAAAGAATTAGAGGCAAAAGCGCACACAGTCTGCCAACTAAATAAAGAATAAGAAGAAAAAAGCAAACGGTCATGGAGTGTGGTAAACGGTGACACAGAAGCTAAAAAGCAAACGGTTATGGAGCGTGCTTAACCTGTAACAGCTGGTGAGTTGGATGAACCCAAAACAAAAAAAAACAAAGGAATAGGTACATAAAAGTTAAAAAAACAAACGGTCATGGAACGTGCTCAACCTAATAAAGAATAAGAAGAAAAAAGCAAACGGTCATGGAGTGTGGTAAACGGTGACACAGAAGCAAAAAAGCAAACGGTTATGGAACGTGCTTAACCTGTAACAGCTGGTGAGTTGGATGAACCCAAAACAAAAAAAAACAAAGGAATAGGTACATAGAAGTAAAAAAAAAAAACGGTCATGGAACGTGCTCAACCTATAACACACATGGAGAAAGAACATATTCAAATTTACTTATTTACCAATTCAAATTTAAAAATAATAAATTGGAAAATAAATTTGAATCAATGTTTGTAATATAATTATA
Source organism: Thuja plicata (assembly GCA_018584345.1). NCBI lineage: Eukaryota > Viridiplantae > Streptophyta > Pinopsida > Cupressales > Cupressaceae > Thuja > Thuja plicata. The sequence continues at coordinate 8,172 of JAGRRI010022003.1, forward strand.
ATCAAGTTTTAATTGTAGGAAAATTAATTAGAAAGGAAAGGTGGTCTATCAAGCTTGAAGTAAACGTTTTTCATAAAACATGGACAAAATTTTAAATCTTTAAGAAATTAATTGTAGGAAAATTAATTAGAAAGGAAAGGTGGTCTATCAAGCTTGAAGTAAACGTTTTTCATAAAACATGGACAAAATTTTAAATCTTTAAGAAAATATGAGCAGTAAAGATAAGAGGAATTCCTTGGAGTTTTTGGAGGAAGGTGAAATCCCCTCACACCTCACAGGGGGGTGTGGGGTTTTCCCCCCTTCGAGTTAAACCCACCTTTATTTCTGAGGTGGGAAATAAGGTTGCTAGTTGCTATTCTGCTAGGTTGAATTTGGGTGTGTCTAGCATCACGTATACTGACATTAGTCAACACATTGGTGAGGTCGGGTTGTCTTGGCTTACGGAGGTTCAACAACAGATTGTTATAGGGGTTGTTACCCCTACAAAATCTCGAAATGATATTATGCTTCCTTTACAAACTCTCATCAACCCTATACGGAAGATGTTATTGACGACGTCACCAAATCAGTGATCCTTACTCCAGATGCTAAGGCATCTTCCTCCCTTTCTCAACAAACTGATGAAGACAAGGAGGAATGACAGACTTAGAAAAGGAAGACAAGAGCTAAGAAGCTTGATGTGGGGTCAGAGAATAAGGTTGGTAGGCCTTCAGAAAGGTTGTTGAGGCATAAAGCTACAACAAGGGAAATTGCCAATGGAAGGTAGTTAACCCTAGATGCAACCCACCGCAACAAAAAATGAAGTTCCTATCTTGGAACATGAGTGAGCTAAACAGTCCCCAGAAGCAATTTTCTCTTAGGCAGTATATTGTGGATCTTAAAATTGATGTTCTTCTTATGTAGGAAGTTAAAATGTGCAATTAGGTCTTTTCTTCAGTCTAACAGAATATGTTCGGAATCCTCCTTCTACTATAGTGAAGTTGATGGTGCCTCTAGAGGTGTTGCTACTATGTGGAATCTAGATAAAGTTACTGGAGAAGCATATGCGTTTTCTCACAATTATCTTGTTTTGACATTCAAAATAGACAATTGCACCTGGCACCTCTTCAATATCTATGCCCCAAACACTCGCGAAGGAATGAAGCGACTATGGGAGGAGATTTTATCTCTAATCCTCGGAGACAAAAAATGCTTTGTTTATGGTGGCCAGGGATTTTAATTGAACTCCTTTATTCCCTTTGGAGAAACTGGGTGGTCTAGTGGATTATAATGACAACATGAATGACCTCTCAGACTTCATCAATATGTCTGGTCTTCTTCTCTTGGATTTGAAGGGGAACCCTTTCACTTGGTCCAATAATAGGGAAGGAAACCATTTAATACAAGTTAGACTGGATATGGTCCTTTTTTTAGCTAGTTGGGACTTGGGTTGCAATGCTCTCTTACTGCCCTCTCTAGAATTATCTCTGACCATAACCATATTCTTCTCTAGTGGATGAATATGCCTTTCACTGGTCCACACCCTTTCAGATTTGAATTTATGTGGACATCCCACCCCGATTTTAGAAATTGCATTCAACAATGGTAGAGCACCCTGGTCCAAGGATCTGCAATGCATGAGGTATCTCAGAAACATAACCTTATCAGAAGGGAAGTTAAGGGATGGTCCAAATCCACATTTGGTGATATCTTTAAACATAAAAAGGAGATTGGGGACAAATTAGTCAGCTTTCAAAACTTGATGGCCAATGGTAATCTGTCTCAATCACTTCACGATGAAGATGACGTTTGGAAGAAGTGGAAGGATAATTTGAATAAGGAGGAAATCTATTGGAAGAAAAGATCTAGGGTTCAATGGCTGGAAGAAGGTAATAGGAACCCTGACTTTTTCCACACTACAACTAGCAAACACAAGAAAAGAAACACTATTATGTGTTTACTAGATGAATCCAATCAACAAGTTACTGATGTAGTTAAAATTGGTGAAATAACTACACAATACTTCAGGCAAATATATGTGGATAATAGTGGCAGTCAATTTCATGTTGTTCAAGACAGACTGTTAGCCCATCTTCCTACTACTATTTGTGAGGACAAAAATAAATAACTTTTGGCCCCTGTTTCCGAAGGTGAAGTTAAGAAGGTTGTTTTTTGCAATGAGTGCTTATAAGGCCCCCATGCCATATGGGTTTCCTCTTTTTTTCCAGGAGTTGTGGGACATTGTCAGTTATGATGTGACTATGGAAACTAAAAACTTCATTAGAATTGGGAAACTTCTAAAGAAGTTGAATAACAACTATATTGCTTTAGTCCCCAAAACCCAGGATCCAAGGTGTATGGTTGATTTTAGGCCTATAAGCCTATGCAACATAATTTATAAGATTTTCTCAAAAGTGTTGGTCAATCGCTTGAAGCCTCTTATTGACAAGTGTATTAGTAGCTACCAAAAGGGGTTTGTTCCAGGCAGGCAAATTCTTGATGTAACCATTGTATCCCATGAGATTATTCACTTGATGGCAAAAATTTGGAATCAAGGTATGGATTTCGAACTGGATATCTCCAAGGTGTGTGATAGATTTAGATGGCAATTCCTTTATAAGGTTTTAGCTAAGACTGGCTTCAGTGATAAGCTGATTAGGATTATCCAAGAATGTGTTGAGACAGTTCAATATTTTGTCTTAGTTAATGGCATATCGCAGGGGTTCTTCAAAGTGGGAAAAGGCATTAGACAAGGTGATCCTTTATTGCCTTACCTATTCATTATGGTTGTTGAAATCCTTAGTAGGAATTTCTTGAATTCATCTTGCTCTAGTAGAATCCAGGGAATCAAACCTGCCTCCACATTACCCCCCTCGGTCTTGCAGTAGTTTGTTGATGATACTTTTCTTTTTGGAAAATCTTCAATGCTTGAGGCGAGAGAATGGAAAAGTCTCCTTCAGGATTACGCTATAGCCTCGAGCCAATGTATCAATTATCAAAAAAGAAGTAAGATTTAATTTTTAACACTAAGGTAGATCTTCAGGAAAAAATTATGAATATATTGGGTTGTCAATGTTCCACCCTTTCGGGTACTTACCTTGGCCTACCTCTGATAGTGAAAGGGGTTACCCCTACCTTATGGGAGAGTATTCTAGAAAGGATCCAAAATAAAATTTTTGGTTTGAAGGGAAAGTTCCTCAGTAGTGTTGGTAAGATACAATTGCTCTTTGCCCCCCTCCAGGGGATCCCAATCTATTTTCTTTCCCTTTTTAAATTCTCAGGAGTTATGGCAAAAAAACTGGAGAGAATCCAAAGGATTTTTTTATGGACTGGTGTAGAGGAAAATAAAATATTGGATCTTGTTAATTGGGACATAGTCTGCTGCCGAAAACATCAAGGTGGTTTGGGGATTAGAAAGTTGACTAATTTAAATAAAGCCCTAATTGCCAAAATGGGCTAGAATCTGGCAGTTGGCAAAGCAAATTAGTGTAGGATTATGAGGGCCAAGTACTTGAACCAAGAAGACTTCTTTTGTGCTTTGGACTTGGTTGGCCTCCCATCTGGATCAAAGATTTGGAATAATATACTCAAATGCATATCTCTAATTAAAGAAGGTCTAAAATGGAAACAAGGTAATGGAAAGCTAATAAGATTCTGAGAAGACCGATGGATGGGAAACAAACTCCTTGCTTATAGTGCTTATAGTACACTCATGAGGCATGCAAAAATCATCTTTGGCTCTTATATTGCTGACTATACTAATCCTGATGGTGAGTGGGAAAACCTTGAACATAGATTTTTAAATTGGCTTGACCTCCCAAGGGTTGTTGAAATTTAATCTCTCATAAGAAAGGTGAGGGGTATGTGCACCAAGATGGGGGACCAAAAAGGTTCCAAATACCTTTTTGGCCCCCATCCGCGCTTAGGGCGTACGCTCTATAGGGCACACGCCCTATAATTTCTTTTATAAAAAGCTTGGGCAGCCACTTTGTGGCTCATTTTTTTTTTCTCCCAAGTTGTTGTTTTCCTCCTCATAACAGCGCGTACGCGATTTGTTGTGAGGCTTTCTCCATCAAAGTGAAGCAAAAATGGCTCCACGACATCAACAAGGTCGAACCGGAAGAAGAGGTAAGTGATTCTACAACCATGAATGCTATTTGTTTTGAAATTTAGGTTTAATTTTTAGTTTTTTCTTCAAATTTGATTGTGAAATTCTCTTGTCTTCAATTTTATGTTTAATTAGAGTTTTAAAATAGATTTTCTTTTAATTGTCAGGAAGAAATGATATCCCCACATAAAATCCTCAACCAAACCCTCCATCTTCTCCTCATGAACAAATGGATTCTAAAAATAACCAAGAAAATGAACCCCAACCGCCCTCACCAATTCAGAAACCTCCTCTTGGAACACATGAAAACTTTATAAACCAAATAGAAAATGGGAAAACATAAATAGAATCTTTAATTAGGAGGTTAAAAGATTCTATTGGTACAAATCCTAGAAGGGCAACACTTTCAAAATCATTAGAATTGATCTTGACCCATGTAGGTTCAGTTAGTGGGCAACTAAATTTATG
>JAGRRI010022142.1:0-11133 GCA_018584345.1 Thuja plicata
TGTTCTTTCATTTTCAGCTTTTCTTGCATCATTCATTACATCAATCATTTTTACCATTTGAGTCTCTTGACCAATTTGTAGCATCTTGATTTGATTTTTCAGATGTAGATTGATCTCTTGTATACTTGTAATTTCTTCACTTGATGTGTCTGAAGCTTTGCTCATTGATGATTTCGCTGTTTCAAAGTAATCTATTATTTCTAATTCTTTGTAGTCTTTCTCATTCAGCCTGGTTGCCATAATCTTTCTTTCATCAAGAAATTTTCTCAACTTTATTTTCGCCTCCTTATACCACTCATAGTTTATTTGCATTTGTAACTACTCATTCTCAATAGTCATATCTAGTCTGAACTTGTCCATTGCTCTAATCTTTTCTCTCAAGTCTTTAAGATTTTCTAGAGAGAGAATTAGCTTTGATACCAATTGTTGGAATTATATCAAGATGATGTACTGAGAGGGGAGGGGTGAATCAGTACCTCTAAAACTTTTCTTGGTTAGCCCATTAACCCTTAATCATTAGTTTGTAAATTATCTTATCTAACTGTTCATCTTTCTTTATGTATATGCAATCATATATAAATTCTTTAGGATGTAACCATAACAGAAACATTCATGAAAGTAGATAACACATGACACAAGATATGATATCGCATAAAACTCCTATTAGGAAGAAAAAATTGCGGTGGTGATTTTTACCCACAAGACTTCACTATCCGCAGATAAGAAGGGGCCGGTTAAGGCTTACAATTGGTCACTTTTGATGACCTACCCTGTTAGGAGTATTACAGTGGAGACTTGTTAATATCTACTTCATTTGAAGCTTTAGCAACACTGTTAAGTGTGCACTTTGTTAAGAGATTTGTAAAGAATTGTTAAGACCACCTTCTACAAAATGATTTTAGATGTGATACACTTGTTAGAATGCAACTACATAAGTCTTTGATCTGATGATGTATGAAATCTTCAAATGTTGATAACAGATCCAATTAAGCTTCATACATATAAGTTATCATACTTCCATGATTGAATAATACCTTTATCTGCTCGTCGGTAGCCTCTGTGTGTTCTTGACAACTGATGTGTTCTATTTCTGACCTTTGCATGAATTCTGCCTTCTGCTCCTTAGACGCTCTACATGGCTATCAACAATAATGAATTCATAACTCACAATTGAGTTGAACATCTATTTATACTAGATTTTAGGTTCACTTCTTGATTCATGCATCACAAGTTAACTTTGGATCCAAGGTTTACAACTTAACCTTGATCTTTAGTTAGATATGTTTTAGATCTGTTAGTATGCTTTAAAACATTTACATAAAGATTTCTTGACCCTCAAGTTATGATTTAAAACAAATACAAACTCTATAAATAGAATTACATTGTTTTATCCATCGTGTAAAAATCAGATCCACAATTTGCGGGTTCTCTAACTGACTATCGATTCTGACGATCGGTTTTCTTTTTCATCGATGTTCCTTTCTTGACCTTTTTGTCGGGTATGCCTTTTCTGTTCCTGTCGGGTTTTTTCTAAAAATTGTGTCGCCGATGATGCTTGTAGTCACCGTTGGTGCTTGTTGATTCTATACTTAGCATTTTTCATGACCTCTGTGTTCTGTCGGGTATGCTCATTGCTCGCCGGTAATGCTTGGAGTCTGCCAGTGATCTCTGTAGTCTTCTGGTGATCTCTTTCAATGTTTTTCACTAAGTGTACTAATGGAAAAATAATGTCATCAATTACTTCTTCAACTCTTCCCTAAACCAATCTCCAAACTCTCTTGCACCCTTTGATCTATATCGCCATAAACTCACTACCATAGTTCTCTATTTAGCAGTCCCAAATTCATTCCTTAGATCTGCCTTTATTCACTGACCTAGTTTTCTATTTAGTAGTCCAAAATTCATTCCTCAGATCTGCCTTTATTCTCTCATAATCTGTGCTTTAAGTCTTTTCCTTCTAATTTTATCCTCTAATTTTGTAATGAAGTTCGCCCAATAGGTCTGATAAATCACATAAGAAGAGGAGAAAATACTATGAATTTGTATGCAATTATAAATTTTCTCAAGTCCTTATCACATTATGTTTTCGGTGAGTTTCTTGAGCAGATCTACTCTCTTTATTTATACATAATGATGACTCTTCAAGAGTCATAACTCTTTCCCTAGAGCACTGGCCAACTTAGTCCTTAATAATAATATCTTATTTGCTCCATATTTAATTATTAAAATCAATCCTTAATAATAATACAACCTTTTATATTTATTATTATTATCCAACTGATTTTATCATAATTAAATATATCTAATATATTAATTATTATTATCACCACTTTGTTCAATGCATTGATATTTTCTGTAAAGGGAAAACTTCAACAATATCTCCCCAATGAGGTTCTCGTCTATCTTCACATTCCTCCCAGAAAGAAAAATATCCCCGTCCTTCTAATGTTTAGAAACACATTCACTGACTTTTGAATTCATACCATGAAGCTTCTAAAGGAAAGGGCCCAGCCTTACACTGACAATATGCTTCAAGACCTTGTTGATCTTCTTCTGCTTCAGAAAATTTAGATGTTCAACCCTCTTCTTCTTTCCCCACATCTCATAAAAAAACCTCATTCTATTAAACACAAAGTAGATAGCTGAAACAAAGAGACAACTACAGAAACAAAATAACCATAATATGTGCCAAGCCTCGCTATCTGTGTAGATATTAAAAAAGCTAGAATAAAAAATAATGATGACACTATACCAAAATCTACTAATTCTTATCATTATTAAATATTTTAAATTTACCATGAGTGATATCATAATTGATTAAGGATGCGATGTCATCTGCTAAATGATTATAAATTTTCCATGTTTTTTTATCCCTTTATTTAACCGCTTTGTTTGGAAAATAGTCGGTCACCTTGTTAGCTTTCAAAACAACGTGGGATATTCTTACATTGTCAAAGTTAGATTAAAAATTAATATCCCATTCTATCCAAATTTTAATGATAGAGGAGGTTGCATGATGACGTAGGTGAGCAGTGATAATAAGAAAGTCAAGCATTAACATTTTTTTATAGAAAACATAGACTGTTCTGCTCCAAACTAACTGAATAGTAACACATGTATGAATGATATCTCATATAGCTACCTCAACAATAATACTAATTCTTATCAAGGGAGAGATCATTTATATGTCATAGTGTGTCTCAACTTGACAAGAACAATGGAGCTGCAACCAAAAAGTGTCAATAACAAAATCTCATCACATATTTTCTCAACATAATATTGTCACCTTAGCATGAAATTCACCATGGCTATTCCTAGAGGTGTAAATAACATAAAGCTAACTCATGGAGTCTCAAACATGAATTCCACCATGGATACTCCCAGAGGGTGGATCCACCATAGCTACTTCCAAGGGTGGAACAAGGGTTTTCACATAAATTTTCTATCTTGAAGAAGAATGCATTAACAAATAATTTCACGTCAAACTTCTCCCTTAGAGATTAGAACTCGTTAACAAGGGATTTCAGCTTGAACTTATCCCTCACAAATAATAAACTCATTAATAAGGGATTGCACCACAAACTTCTCCCTCATGGAGAAGTACTCATTAACAAGGGATTGCACCTCAAACTTCTTCCTCATAAGGAAGAACTCATTAATAAATATCCATGATGATGTGGCTCTCTCTAAGATATATATCAACCTTCAGACCTCCTTTTCCAAGTGAGACTCCCTCTGAATCAGATATCAATCTTCTGACCTCCTCCTCCAAGCTTTCCACTAATGGATAGACATACTCCTTAATAGAGACTCCCTCTCAGCAAGGGCAACATTCTCACTGCTTTTATGTAAAAAAAATAGAATATACTTCATAAATTCTACCATCTAGGGCTTCTTCAATGATACATTCTCATAAGAATCAATCATTTCTTTCATTTTTTAAATTACCTATTTTCCTATTCTTATTCCAATCTTTACTAGACCCGTTGTGATACCATGTTTAGTTTTATGAACCGTAATAGGAATAGATACAATATAATGTTACTAAAAATATATAAGTGAAGAAGACACAAAATTTATCATGGGAAAACCCTCATACTTGAGGGAAAAACCTAGCCAACCAAAAAATATTACTCCTTTATTGAGTTCTCAAAACTGATTACAATATGCTCCAGTTTATTCAAATGGACAAAAAAAATTCAGAGATTGTTGACCCACAACAAACAATGAAAAAAGTTTGATAACAATTCAATTATAGATAGCTTATAAACAAACAACATCTTCTCATAGATATACAAAATAAGTGAAATTCTAATTACAAATGATCTTGCGCAAATCATACACCAACTGTCTCAATGATAAAATGTAATACAGGAAGTAGATACAAAACAACTCTCTGTCTCACCCGATAATGTTCGCAAAACAAAATAAGATGATCATACTTCTTCATATCCTTTTAACCACACAAATTAACTAATTGACTAAGTGTAAACCAATGGAAATCACCGAAATGAATATGAAAGGAAGATATGTTTTCTCAATATAAAAAATTCATACTATGGAATACAAGAGGACTACCATTACCAACATAATGGCTTTCATCAATTCTATTATGGACATCTACCTGATATTTATAAACATGAGCTAGTGTATAGAACCATGATGAAAAGATACACATACATTGTGCCATGACACGAACAACTCATACAAAATGGTCATGAACAAAAAAATAATAGCTCAACAATAGAGGAGGTCCCACAATGACGTGTAGATGAGGAAATCTATAATGTTTTTTGGGTCACCTTCAATCCATATGTTTTATATATCCATTCTCCTTGCAAGATCAATAACTTGGAAGGCTTCATTGGCTTCAACCATGTGATTTGACTATGAGCCCAAGGGGAGCGCCACAAATGAAACAAAATTACCATTATGATCTCTTAACAACCCCACCCCCAGTCGGCCTCAGGTTTCCCTTGGTCACCCCATCAAAATTAGATTTTGTCCAACCCCATGGGGGTTAAATTCAATGAACATTATCTCGGTTCTACTTAGCTAGATTGCACACCTTAGAAATGTCACCTCTTATATTCCATTCTTTAGCCATCTTAAGGTTATAGTCTAAGTACACCACAACTTCAATCCTACTCTCATTTCTAGGATACTATTAATATTTTCCACAATTAACTTGTAGCTTTTTTCATACACAATATTTTCTGGAGCCTCCTTATCCTTTAAAAATCTATCATTCTACTCTTTCCACGCACCCCAAGCTATATCGAGAAAGGTGAAAGACCAAACTCTATGAATCATAGGGTTCAAAGAGGAAGTATATCACTGAATGAAAAAGTCTTTTATGGTGCCAGGAAAAACCCAAGATAAACTCCAAAGATAGAGGAATCTACACAAAATAGAAGCCACAATCCTTGAGTGGAGAAATATGTGATTCACCGATTCCTCATCTTCCTTACTTAAGTACCATATGTTTGGAATCTCAAAATGACACTTGTAGAGGTTATCAACCATAAGAAATTTATTCTATAGGAGAACCAAAATGAATATGTTAACCTTAGGAATGAGATGTTTGACCCAAGCTTTGGCCCAAAAGGGAGGGAGATCAAGAGAATATGACAACAAAGAGACAACATAAGAGACTGAGTAAATTCTAGTGGGGTTAGCCATTCAAATAAGAAAGTCATCATGCTGGTTTGGACCAATATTAATAGTCATTAGAGAAGATTGAATCTATTATAGATCTAAACTGATGCAAAAAAGATCCACCCAACTTTCATCCCTCTAGTAGTCCTTGACATAATAACCAAAATTAGGCTTATAAATATTTTCTGATTTGCTGAAGCTATAGAAGAAAATTACGGGCTTCTTAATTAACAATCTATCTCCCCAAAACCTAGCATGGTACCCTTTTTATGCTCCATCCAATTTCGCATTCAATAATCCTCATAAATCCAACCATATCATTTCAAAGAATCAAGCCACGAGGCAGATTAGTAGAGTCAAGAAAGGAATTTAGAGAACCAATGTTTTCCATGTATTTACTGTTAAGAATGCTAGTCGATTATTCATTGGAAGAGAAACTTCTACAAATTTTCTTTGCAAAGAGAGCCTTATTCATGGTTTTTATCTTTCTGAGACCCATACCACCCAACGTTTTTGGCCTATAGATTTCATCCTAGCCAATAAGCATCATTCTTTTTCTTTCTTCCACCCAAAACCAATTAAAGTTTTTTTGGATTTTTTCAATAGAATCTACAAATTTGGAAGGGATATTAAAGAGACTTAAAGCATAAATAGGAAGATTTTGAAGAGTCTCTTTTAGAATTTTGATTTTACCTGCTTGGCTAAGAAGAGCACCTTTCTATCTAGCCAACTTTTTACTGAACCTATCAATCAAAGAGTTCCAAAAGGAGTCTGGAGGTTTTAATTCCAGGGGTAATCCCAGATAAATTAAGGGTAAGGACTACACTCTCTAGGGAAGAATATAGAATTGTTTTGTATATTAATCATCTGACTAGAATCCAACTCATAATCATCAAAGACTCTCTTAAGATTCCTAGCTTCAACCACGGTGAATTTTGCCATCAAAATGGTATCATCAACAAACTGTTGGTGGGAACAAACAAGATTTCTAGAAGAAGGAATCAAAACCATTAGGGATCCCTGATCAACCATTTTTTCTAGATTTCTACCAAGACACTCCGCCATAATTGTAAATACGATATGGGAAATGGGATCAGCCTACCTGAGTCCTCTAGAGTTTATGAAAAAATATGAAGGAGAAACGTTCATAATGATAGATATGGAAGTAGTGGAGATAAGTTGTCCAGCCAGATGAAGAACTCTGTTGCTAAATTCGAATGCCTTCATGATCTTGAGTAAGACGTCCCAGTCAACATGATCATATGCTTTCAATATATCAAGCTCGAGATGAAATCCTCCAATCTTAGATTCCACCAATGAATGCACATTTTTATGGAATGTAATGATTTATTTGAGGATTTTCCCTCAAGGAATAAATCTATTTTGTTAAGGAGAGATTATGGAAGGTAAAATGGCCAGTAATCTAGATGTCAAATCCTTAGATACAATTTTGTAGCAAGAATTACAAAGGATAATAGGTTTGAACGCTTCAAAATCTCTAGCTCTAGGATGCTTAGGGATGAGGACCAAGAAACTGGCATTTGACTCCTTAAGAAGGCACTTATATTAAAAAAAAATCCTTCACAACATTCACCACATCCTCAGTGATAATCTTCCAGAAACACTGAAAGAAGAACATGGGAAACCCATTAGGCCCTGAAGCTTTACTGCCTTGGAAAGAAAGAAAGAGAAAAAGCCTTCTTGATTTCTTCTTTGGAAGAAAGATATAGTAAACCTCTTGTTATCATCCTTCGTAACAAGTCTGGTGATGGAATTTGAAGGTAATCTTGCATTGCTTGATTTACACCATCATTTGTAAAAAGAATATTATTGAAGAAGATTATAGATTGGCTTCTAATGTCTTCATCCTTCTCAAAACTATTACCATTGTTCTCTATGTGAGAAATTATATTCATCGCCCAATGTTTCAACGTGGCCATGTCAAAATATCTAGTGTTTCTATCTCCAGCGGAAAGCTAGAGTGCCCTCGATCTCTACTTATAATTTTTCTCTTTGCATTACATGTTTCTCTTGATATTATTTTTTATTGTTTTGATCTATAATTTTATATAAAAAACTAAATTGTGCATATAGGTGCAAAAATGCTTCTTTCATAGAATACTATGGTTGGAAAAAAAATAAATTATTTTTAATCATGAAAGAATAATACTTAGATATTTTAGTTAAGGATGTTTGACATTAGTTTAAATTTTATTTTAAATTTTGTATGTTTATTTTTGTAGGGTTCCAACTGTTGGTGGCAAGCCTCTAGATTTGCATCTACTATACATAGAGGTGACATCTAGAGGGGGTTTGGAACAAGTAAGAGAGATAGAATTTGAAACCTTGAAATTAGATTATGTTATTTTGATGTTATATTTCAAAATAGCCTTTCACATTTTTTTTTCATTTTTTCAATAAGAATTTTATGATAATTGAATAAAAGTTTTAAGAGCACTAAGAACAGTAGGAAATAGACATGAAATTTTCTTGATACTGAAATAGAATCTATTTAATAAACTTAGTGATTTTTTATTATTAGAATGAGTGAATTATTGATATGGTCCACACTCTATCACAAAGACAAAACATGTTACCCAAGAGAAAAGCAAAACTAAGTTGTAACTACATTTGAATTATTCTTGAACATCTTGAAATCTTCTTTCTATAAATTACTGTCTAACCAAAGCTATCATCAAAAATTGAAGTCACGGTGGAAGGCTAAGGAGAAACCCCTGTTGGCGATGTAATACCTTGTAAACGTTGTAACATGGTAACAGTCCGTTCTGCCACCATTTCAGTCTGTTTTTCCATTGTTCTTCCATCGTCTATACAGTTACACCATCTATACAGTGACATTGTAACTTTTAAGGATTGAATAAATTGTTTACCCATCATCGAAATATGATGAAGGTTTTACTCTTACCCATCATAGAAATATGATGAAGCTTTTACTCTTATTTGTCACTTGGTATCACTCTTATTTGACACTTGGTATCACTTCTGGTCTTTGTGCCTCTTAAAAAAAAGGAAGGTGATTAAGTATGTTGCAGCAAAGGTTGACAGAAGAAATGTGATGGGTACGAGAATATCATCTTACAGAGGAAAGTCCACTGTGGAATACTGAAAATGAAGATGTCACGACTTAAAAGTATTTCGGTCCATTTCTTCCATTCTATTGAAAAGGGATTGTAGGCACCCTTTCTTGGGGGGCTTTTGTATTGTTTGGTTTCTACATTCTATAAGGTCCTCGTATAAGCCAATAAACTCACCAATACCGTGTTCCTTGATGAGCTTCTAGTGAGAAGTTGGGTTTGGAAAGATACTGTGTAGGCTTTGAGTCCATATAAGTTGATCTGTGTGCACAGATGGATAATGCCGGATCCAGCTCCTAAATGTAAAAACAGTTAGCAAGTCCTTTTCTTTTAATATATTCATGTTGCTTTATCGTTAATGAGGGTTTGAAGTACATAACCAAGGAAGATGGAAGAGAAATACTGATGGGAAAGAGGAGTTTCCAAAGAAGAATGCGTGATTCATTGAGGGAATCCACGATGCAGATCGGCAGAAAGGAATAATCTGAGGAAAAGCAAAGTCGGGGCAAATATTGTTACGAGGTAAGCTGATCTAATTTTTGTTTGGAAGATATAGTTTGCAATTTTGATAGCATAGATATAAGTTGTAGCTCCAACCAAGAAACCAAAATGATCAAGAGATTTTCCGTTACAAGGTGGGCAAACAAATGCAAAATTCATAGAAGGGGTAAAATAACATCAACAGCCAAGTACAACGGGGGATCCATAGCAGAGGAGCCATGGGGTACAATTGACCCACAGCGGGCCTTCATATGATTTGAGATCCGAAAGTCTTTGCCAGCTGTAATGAATAATCTAGCCATGGTAAACTTTTCAGTGAATACTAGGAGTCATGCTAAGACCACCCACATATTGTTGGGTTGCTATTGTACTGAATCACTTGTCTTTAATTTGAATGTAACTTACTTTTTCACCATCTAAAACATATAAATTGTTATCCTTTTATCTTCTAACAGGACAACATGTCAGTCAATCTAATCTTCCAACCTTCAGATGTTTGCAGATCCTAAGACACTAGCTTAGTTCTAATAACCCGACTTTAATATTATATTAATATGTTTAAGTGCCAACTAAAACTCGAGTCAAGGACAACTCTTTTTTTCAGGTGGTGGTTAAGACTGCTATACTGTTGAACAACTATCCCATATAATATCCTGTCATGTTGAAAACATAAAATAGTTTTATCTTTCAATTCTTAAACATGGCAGCATGTCAATCCGTGCACTATATAGTGATCTTGTTGATGCTAGATAAACTATGCTGTGAACTGGCACAATGAATCATGAATAGAGTAGAATCGTAAGTGGTAGGCAAGAAAAGAAAACATCAATGGTTTGTTAGATCCTTGCTGCAACGAAATTCAAAATAAGAACTGTCAATTTTGCATCAAGATAATGGCGTCACCATCTTGAGCCTGTCTATGTAACCTTCTTGCTTTTTATTACAGTTTATTTAATGGTCACGCCATTTTATTCTATTTAAAAAAAAGGTATCATCCTCTGTCATTTTTCGTTCTCTTCTGCTGGTATTTTCCATCCAGTTAATGGTCTAAAAATTTGTTATTAACTCTGTAATGAAAATGTATATAATTTGTTCTCGTCTTATATGAAGATCCACCGTGCCATTCTATTCTGTCTGGTGTTGAACGAAAATTGAATCAAGAGGACAATGGACAACAGATCCAAATGAATGGACATATTTTTTCACTGTAAACATCGAGTGGATGGCACGAAGGAAGCCAAGAACATGAGGGACATAATAACATATTGTATGAAGAAAGTG
This sequence comes from Thuja plicata, assembly GCA_018584345.1. NCBI lineage: Eukaryota > Viridiplantae > Streptophyta > Pinopsida > Cupressales > Cupressaceae > Thuja > Thuja plicata. Next base: position 10,536 of record JAGRRI010022142.1, read on the forward strand.
ACAAAGGAATAGAGCAGAAAATCGTAATATGAGCACTAGTAATTGAGTGAAGAGAAGACATAAAAAGGAATATCCTAACTCAATGAACAACAATGAAGACATCTCTTAACTTGTTGAGATAACTTGAAATGACAGTCAAAAGGCTCTATAGCAGTCGAAGAACAAGTTATAGAAATTATGTATAAATTCATAGGAACATATCAGTAAACCAAAGGAAATTCCCTTAAGGTTCTAATGACTGCTCCTTGAGTATGAGATCTAGTGAAAGTTTCAGATTTTACATCTAACGACTTTTTTTTTGTTTTGCTTTTGTTTTCTATTCTATGAAGGGCCATGAAATTTTCTAACTCTCATTTACTGTGCTAAAGATTTGTTTTCATCTCCCTTGAAGACAAAGAGTGATGATTGTTCTAAGAAAGAATATGGAGTATAAAGCCTGCCCATCAAAGGATGATGCCTACTGTCATGAAGGTAAGATATACTTTTGAGTTCAAGACAGCAGTTTTACGAATCTTTTATTTATATTTTCTGTTTTGGAGGATAGTTGATCAATATTTCTGAATATTTTTATTTGTTGTTGTTCAAGCCATAAACAATA
>JAGRRI010022169.1:0-14262 GCA_018584345.1 Thuja plicata
ATCTCTCCAGTCCACATGGGTAACTTCACCCACCTCTTTAGTTCAAAAAGGTAACTCATAATTAGCTCCTTAGTTAACCAAACTCTATCTCCTCTTAACCAAATAAAGAGGTGGAGTTTACTGAGGACCTCTCCTATTCCTTTTGATCTCAACCGTTCATCTCCCCATCTCTGGGATTGATCTCAACCATTCATTTTATCACCAATTCCTATATAATAAATCCTTCATAACCATTTTAAGGATCCAGGATTTCAAGCTCTCGTGCGCCATTACTATGTCAGTTTGGTTCTAGCATTCAAGCCATCTTGCGATCACACACACACATTTCAATATCAAATTCTCGACGCTCCTCAAGTCATAGACGCTGCCCAGCCAATACTGAGCATCAAGAACAGCATTTCGGAAGGAGTAGAGAGAAACAATAGAAGCTTCAAGCATTGTGGGGTTTGCATTCGTTTGTCTTCCTTTCTCTTGCTTGTACATTTTATTGCTCACGTTTCTGTTATTCATTTAGTAGTTATTGTATACTTGATTTGCATTCACTTGTGAACCTTTGCTACTAACCCCCGCCCTTGGAAAGCTGTGGGAAACCGGAGAGAAAGGCGTACAAGTAAGTACTTAGAAGTAAACTTACCTGAATCCTATCTACCAAAGCATAACTAATCATGAAAACTAACTAGGTTCAGGTTTACTAGGCAGACACTACTCTACCCGCTTTGGCTGTAGGAATAGACAAAGAACTGAACAACAACTATGAAAATAGTAAAAAAGCAAAGGATCACTCACCAAGGGCCCCCTTGGGTGAGTGAATCCAAGTTCTTTAACACACTATATACTCGAAATAACCATTACTTTATTCATATAACTGAACTTGATTACACATAGTATCTTGAAACTGGAAACTATATCGCTAAGAGCAATTACATCAATATCAACCTAGTGCTGATTGATTTCTCTTTAACTAGCCTACCCCAGAAGGGTGCTTCAACAACTTATTTATACTAAAACATACAACTAACTAACTCTAACTTACTGACCACTTCCAACAAAATAAGTGGATGCGGTTATTACATTAAAACATAAATGAGAAACTTCCTCAACAAGAAAGAAGCAATCTTCTTCTTATCCATGGGAGAGAATTTAGGACAACTACTTCCTAGATTTGTTGTTCATTAAAACATCACTAACTGATTCAACCAAGAAGTAGGTGAATCAGCTGGGTCTTCAATGTTGTCCTTACTTCTCTCTCCATGCTGAATGACTCGGCCCAAGAACTTGATGAGATCCACTGAATTTCTGCTTGGTTGTTCCTCCTTGTTGACATGTTCTTACAACGAGGGGTTAGGAGCACAAAACATGCAGATACATTCATTTCCACATTGCATTCATTCTTTAAATCTCAAATCTCATAAATATGCATACATCACATGGCTGCAACTCCGATGTGGTCCTTGAAAATTACCTAGAATATCCTCCTTAAAATAGTACCTTAGGATGTTTAACTGCTGTGTACCATGTAGGAAAACATGTATATAGTTCACACTTTAGGTATGATATAAATGTCACAATTATTGAAGTACTAGAAATTTCCAACATACTGAAGCCACTATACTACAGTACCATCCTTGACCTGAAAATATGATGTGAAATGGACCAGTATTGCTGCAAACACCACTTCAATTTTACTTGTATAAATTCAGGAAGGTCCTCCATATTAATCAGAAATTTTGATCAAGCACATTCTTAAAAAAGCGGTTGTTTAAAGTGTAGGCCTTTGCAAATGGATTAATAACTAGTTACAACTCCCATGCTCACAGATTGGACATCTTCATTGAGCAGCTATCTATCCTATGGCAAGGTTCATTTAATATGTCAACCCAGGGGTGTAAGCTTGAAATGGTTCTACAAAATATATGCACTAAGTTTCCATTGTAGCCATGCTAACTATTGCTTGCAAAGGAAAGCTGCAGGAAAGTAAGTACTTGGAAGTAAACCTACCTGAATCCTATCTACCAAAGCATAACTAATCATGAAAACTAACTAGGTTCAGGTTTACTAGGCAGACACCACTCTACCCGCTTTGGCTGCAGGAACAGACAAAGAACTGAACAACAACTATGAAAACAGTAAAAATGCAAAGGATCACTCACCAAGGGCCCCCTTGGGTGAGTGAATCCAAGCTCTTTAACACACTATATACTCGGAATAACCATTACTTTATTCATATAACTGAACTTGATTACACATAGTATCTTGAAACTGGAAACTATATTGCTAATAGCAATTACATCAGTATCAACCTAGTGCTGAATGATTTCTCCTTAACTAGCCTACCCCCGAAGGGTGCTTCAACAACTTATTTATACTAAAACTTACAACTAACTAACTCTAACTTACTGACCACTTCCAACAAAATAAGTGGATGCAGTTATTACATTAAAACAGAAATGAGAAACTTCCTTAACAAGAAAGAAGCAATCTTCTTCTATCTGTGGGAGAGAATATAGGACAACTACTTCCTAGATTTGTTGTTCATTAAAACATCACTAACTGATTCAACCAAGAAGTAGGCGAATCAGCTGGGTCTTCAATGCTGTCCTTACTTCTCTCTCCATGCTGAATGACTCGGCCCAAGAACTTGATGAGATCCACTGAATTTCTGCTTGGCCGTTCCTCCTTGTTGACCTGTTCTTGCTGCGAGGGGCTAGGAGCACAAAACATGCAGATACATTCATTTCCACATTGCATTCATTCATTAAATCTCAGATCTCATAAATATGCATACATCACATGGCTGCAGGAAAATAACCTACTTGGCTGCAAGACCCCATTACGTTTCGATCATTCACACAAGAATAATATAAAGATAATTAAGGTTCAAAACATCAAGTATTCTTCTAAAAACAAATATAAGTCCATAGCTACATGACCATCAAATACTGTTAATACTGTTCAAAGTCTTAGACACCATAAAACTTATAACAGTTTTAAAACAAAGCAGCAGAAACATAGATAAACTTGGCCATTATTTTGGCCCATCATAAAGTTTGAACAAGCTGTTGAGATTGACTGACATCCTCGCTGTATGTCCTTGTACTTTACTTTTCACATGATTATCTTCTCAACTGTTTTTTTAATAGAACATAGTTATTCTTCATCTTTTATATGATTAGCTTTTCAAATGAGTTATTTTTATCTTGTATATGTTTATCTTTTGTTTCCTGCGCGCTGTTCTTCAGACCCAACCTTTATTTGGTCAGTAATTTTATTGAACAGAGTATTTAACTAAAATTTGAAGCTTGTATTGTCATATCTAACGATCAGATTCTTTTTTTCGCAAACAGGTTTTCATATCCATTGCTCTTATTTTGGGGGATGGGCTCTACAATTTTGTAAAAATCCTATACATAACCGTGAGCACTATGTATGGTGAATGGAAGAAGAAAAGAGGTCAGACAGAGATTCCTGTAGTGTCAACCAACAACGGTGAGCAACGAACAGTGGAAGCACTGTCATATGATGAACAGCGGAGGAACGAAATGTTTATGAAGGACAGCATTCCTCTGTGGGTTGCAGGATCTGCATACATTGCTTTGGCTGCCATAGCCATGGGGGTCATCCCAAAAATCTTTCCTCCTGTAAAATGGTACTATGTCTTAGTAGCCTACACATTTGCACCAGTGCTTGGTTTTTGTAATGCTTATGGATGTGGGCTCACGGATTGGAGCTTGGCCTCCACTTATGGTAAATTAGCACTGTTCATCTTTGGAGCTTGGGCAGGGAAGGACGACGGTGGAGTACTTGCAGGTTTAGCTGCATGTGGTGTAATGATGTCCATAGTCAGCACAGCTTCAGATTTGATGCAGGATTTCAAGACTGGATATCTAACACTCTCATCTCCGAGATCTATGTTTGTTAGCCAAGTGATTGGAACAGCAATGGGATGCGTAATTGCACCTTCCACCTTCTGGCTATTCTACAAGGCATTCGATGTGGGAGGTAAGGGAGAATACCCAGCTCCATATGGAGTGATTTACAGAAACATGGCCATTTTGGGAGTTGAAGGATTTGGAGCCCTTCCTAAACACTGCCTTACTCTTTGTTATTGCTTCTTTGCATTTGCCATTGTAGTCAATCTTATCAGAGACCGTGTGCCAAAGAAATTATTTCAATATATTCCTCTCCCAATGGCCATGGCTATACCCTTCTACCTTGGGGGTTACTTTGCAATTGATATGTGCGTGGGCACTACCATAGTATATATATGGCAGAGAATTAACCACAAGAGTGTTGATATTCTTGTTCTTGCTGTGGCTTCTGGTCTCATATGTGGAGATGGCATATGGACTCTGCCTTCCTCCATTCTTGCTCTCGCTAAATTCAAGCCTCCTATCTGCATGAAATTCCTTTCCAGAAAAACAAATTTGAAGGTTGATGGCTTTCTAGGAAACTAAGCGGAAGCAATTCAATATTACAGAATCAATCTGTGATCTAGATATGTACATAAATGCATGTAATTTAAAATAGAAGCAGTGGATTTCGTACTTATCTTATAATTCCTTTAAGGGAAACCCTTCTGTTGGTAATTGTAATATGGTTTCTTAATTTATCAAGAAAAAGTACTTTGGTTGAGTTGAGTGTCTGGTAGCAGGTGACAATAACAAGAAGCGACAGTTTGTTGGACAAGAGTTCCAAGTGTTGTGTTTCCACATTTTTTTCTGTTTAAAAAATGAGATCTGCCTCAAATCAGGAAATTTTATATACCTGTGTCAAATGCTACTCGAACATGATTTGAAATAAACAAACAACAGAAACAAGAAAGGAGACAGCCGAAGTATTTGGCATGTGTGCTATGCTTGTGGGAATCAAACAAGACTGTAGGGCAAAATGGCTGTTTACCCAAGGCCACTAGTACTGAGTCATTGAGATTCCATCTGAAGGTCAATGTTCATACGATATTTCATACCAAATATGTAAAAATGTCACTGATATTCCATTTTAGATGTGTTAATTTGTTTTTTCAATTTTGAAGGCTTGATTTTGCCAATTCGCTCTGAAATTTGGTGTTTTCAAGTATGCTAGCCTCATGTAGATTATTATTTGATGTTAAACTCTGAATGGCATTTTTATGGTCAAAATTTCCTGTGTTTTGGACATATATTTTTGAAATCTGACTATATTTAAAAGACCTTTAGGAAAATCTTTGTGATGAATTACGATACCTCGTGTTTAATCATCTGGAGTTATCCTCGATCTATATGTAGCAGCAAATCTCTATTAAAAGATCAGGGGACAAGGCTGTTTGGATAAACCCAATTTCAATATGATTTCTTTCATTTCAGGTGGATACTAATAGCAAGGAAGGTATCTGTATAATCACCAGCAGTTGTTGAAAAAGAAATACCTTTATTTTTCACTAGCTTTTGAATACTTGGATGCAGCATTGAATGTCCTTTAATTTGGTTTGAAGTCTGGACTAACACGTTCATGCTGCAAAGCTGGTAATGACATACAAGTTTTTAAAGCTGGTAATGCCATACAAGTTTTTAAAGCAAGTGAAGAACAGAAGCACAGAGCCATTTCTTTTTCAACAATTGTTGTAGGTAATTATACAGATACCCTTCTTTTTTTTTTTAAGAAAAAAGAATGCCTGTGTTCTTCATTAGCTTTTGAAAACTTGTATGCCTTTACCAGATTTGAATGCCGTGAAAGTCCAGACTTCATACCAAAAGGTCAGAGTAACATGTTAAACAAGCATGCTTCATCAAACCTAACCGCATTATCTGCCATTGTTTATATGCTGTACTAAAATCACATATTAGGGATCTCTGATGTTTCCAAGCAATTTGTAAAAAAGATTCCATGAAGCATAGAGGCCTAAACAAACTGGTACTAAACCTGAAACTGGTACTACAACACCCTTTGGGCATCTTTTGTAATGTTCATAAGTGAAATTTAGGTTCATTCTATGGTCATTGTTCAAATTTGTAAAACAATGCAAAGAATATGGTTTGGTTTTAATGGGAAGAAAGTGAATATAAATGTAGATTGTTAACTACTAAATAAGATTAGCGCTCATTGTTCCCCTTCTAATCATTTTGACTTCAACATTTTCATATTACAATGTTTGCTTCTTAATGTTCAAGGAATCATATAAATACATAAATAATAGAGATGAATTGTAGACGCTTAAATTTGTTTATATCTAATCATATTTCACTTATTCTAATTTATATTAGACAGATATTTATTAATTATTTATTTAATTAATTTCACTTTCAATTTTGTTTTTCAATCTTGTCTATTTAATTTTAGTTATTAGATTTATTTATAGGGATCAACTTGACCTTATGTGACAAGTGTCTTCACATGACTAATTATGACTTAGTTTGGATTCATTCAATCTACACACTAATCAAAAGTCAAACTAATTTTTTTATCTTAAACATCTAGATCTTAGTCATTCACATATGATGTTGACCTAATTATATTTTAATCACAATCTAAACTATTTTTCATCTTATCCATCCTAATCTTAGCCATTCGCATAACAATGTTGTCCTATTTATGTTTTAGATCTAAATCTTTATCTTTTATGTGGTGTTTGCCACATGTCTACAACTTTGATCTAAAACCCTAATATGCATTTAGTCATAGCTAGTCTTTGATCTAAAACCCTAATCCACATTTTGTCCTTGCCAGTCATTATCCAATTTATCTTGGTCCTTGTTTCTTTATTTGCAGTTCTATAAATTATAGGCTTCTCAGTCATTTGGATATCTTCTTTCATCATAATGTTATGTTCATTATCTATTGAATTAATGTTATTGGAATTTTGAGCGACCACATCCAATCTCTCAGCACATAGCCCTTAATTTTTTTTAAGTCGTTGGGTGTATATACAATAAAAAAACACATTAAGGAGGCATTTAGCCCTCACTCGTATGGACAACCAGAGGTGGAGCTAAATAAACACCCAACACTTTTATTTTAGCTCTTGGTCGCACGTGTGACTAGTAGCTAGCCATTTGGGGGCTAAACTAAGACCCCCTTTCTATGCACTCCATCAAAGATTTTTATGAAAACAAGCGGAACTTTTGTGTAACACGTCAAATTTTTGGTTTAGAGCTCTTTATTGTAGTACAAATTGATTCTTCATATTCTACTCCAAAAATAAGGTACATGCAGTCAAATGTAACCCATTTTTTTAAACTTCAAATGCACATAACTTATTCATATGAAACTAAAGGGAATTTATCAAAAAGCTATAAGGAATCTATTATTTAATCTTTTTTTTTTTGCTTTAGACAAACCCGTTTGGCATGTTATACTCAAATTTGCAATTTGACTTGTAACCTACCTTTCACATTTGAATTTGTGATCCAAAATAAACTAGTGTCTTTTAATCCCCAAGATCAACTTACATAAGCTCTCCACGTATGCCCTAGACTGACCTTGAGGATCATAAATAAGTGGTCTTAAATATGAATGACACTTTTAGTTGTAGTCTTGTATTTTCTATAATAGAGAGCTATATGTTGATAGTCATTGAAGTACTTAGGATCCTTGACCTTGGAATAAATGCTAAGAATGTGGCATTCCACCCTTTAAGCATAGACCTTTTTACTTCAACCCTCATTCATCACCAACAACACATCATTGCCCATAATGTGTCATAATTCTTGGAAAAAGTGGCCTAAAAACCAACTGAACTAGGATCTTTTCCCCGCAACAAAAGAGTAGTTAATCTGATCTCCTCCAAGGTGAAGGGGCCCAAGAAGGCCTCTTTTGAGCTTGGAATATTGGGCATTACCTATTTATAAGAAGAGTATCTTATGCCTTTGGATCACCAACACTCACATACCCTAACATTTCCTAGAAATAATTTCATATTTCTTTTCTTATATTCTCACAATGTAGTATTTATTTGCTAGAGGGAGAGCAAGTTTTTCAATTATTTTGACAATGCTTGAACTATTGGTTGAAGGTAGGATCATCTTGTGTTTCAATCCCCCTATTTTAATGACTGGACTCTTGTAACCAATATATTTCTTTCATACACATGGTAGAATTCAAATTCTCCACAACCTCAACCTCCTTGACTCGCAAATCCTCTAACAATCCATTCCTAGTAATATCTTTTTCAATATTGCTTAGGTCAAGTAAAGGAAAGAGGAGAGAAAAAGGAATCAACAGAAGCGAGAGGAAGGGATTAAGATAGGGTAAGTAAGAACAAGGGAAGGAAAAATAAGGAGGGAAAAAGACTAAAGTAAGGAGAGAGAAATAATAACCAAAGTTGGTTAACTAGGGGCAAAAAATGAACAAAAGAGGGCAAGGACATAAAATAGGAAGAAGAAAGAGGAGTTGAATAGAAAACAAAGGAGTCCAAGTGGTGCAAGAAAAAAGGAAAGGCAAGAGACATCGAGATGAGGAAGAAGAGAAGTTTTTGAGGTGGGTAAGAAATGTTTCAAGAAAGACTTAAACTCCATTAAGCATCATGATTGAGGGTAGACGAATAAAATGATAGGAGTACAAAGGGTGCAAAAATAAAAGGGAGAGAGACATCAAGATAGGGAAGAAGAGTGATTTTTTAGGTGGGTAAGAATAGGAAGATAGGAAAAATATAGACTATACCCAACATCATGATTGAGGTTATATTGGTTCTTTCCAATTTCTATTATCTCTTTTTAGTTTCTCTTGATTGTTCTCTTCTTTGGACATGATTTGAGTGTCTCTCATGTGGATATGTTGTTTAGAGAGGGAGGATTGTTCTACAAGAGTATATTTTAAGACTTGTTAATGTCCCAAATTAGTGTTATGCTCCTTGATCCTAGTCTTGGTAGAATGATATGTCTCACTAGCATACATGTTTCTTTAGCATAGAGAAAACTGCACGAACACCGCCTTCTAAACACTTGAGCTTAGGAAGGGGTTAAAGGGGTCTTTGATTTAAGGGATAAGAAATATTAGAGTTGAGAGTGATATTAGACACATTTAATAAAAATGTTCAAATGTACTTTATTACATATTCTTATTCTCATATCTATGATAGAAAAGATTGTCCAATTAATATAAATGTTAATGAAACCCTTGTTTTCATTAAGATGCCTAAGTTTGATTTGAGAGACAATTTAAGAAAATGGTGTCTACAATATACAAAGCTCTATCGTGGAAATAAGATGTGACAAAGCATACATTGGAGGATTTTTCCAATCAATAAGGAAGTATGTTTTCTTGGGTAAACATGATAGTTTTTGATAAAAATGGAACATATTTTCTTAGACAAATTGGTGATGAAAGAAGAAAACAACTACAAGGTTAGTGATAATGGGGAAGAGAAGAATTATTTTCATGTGAAGATGAATAAATTAATAAAGATGGTGATGCCAAATGTGATAATACAAGGACAATGATTCTAAAGAAGAAAGAGAGATGGAGGCCGATACTTCAAGTAGTTTAGCTCAAAGAATAGAATAATCAATATTATAGTTTTATGATGTATTAAAGATCATATTGATGACCCTAGTTTTGATAAAACTTCCTCAGCATAATTTTTTTCTAAGCAACTACAATTTCAAGCAAAGAATAATAAGGAGAGCCAAATAAAGAGTTTAAAAAAAGACATGGAACTCACCATGGATAGATGTGTTTTGCATTTAGATTTTTATGCTTTAGATATGGATAGCTTGTATACTAAGCACAAACATCCTTCATTAGAGACTTTAAGAAAAAATAATTTTAATGTTCAAAAGAAAATTTTCACAAACAACTTTGCAACAAGGACAACTTTAAAAAACCACCCCATAGGCAAAAGTGTAAAAACTTGGTGAATCTTTTATTATTTTGGGGAAAAAATATTAATTTATATTGGTGAAATTTTTCCCATTGTATGAAAATTCTAGAAAATCCTGGGAAACTAATAATGTGTTGGGTGAATATTTTTCTTTAAAATGAAAAAATATTTCAATGTATTGGCATTTTTTTTAATTGTGAAGGCAAAAATATTTAATTGTATTGGCGAAGTGTTTTCAATCGTTTGAAAATTGTAGAAATTTTTTGGCTAATCTTTCATTATTTATGCGAACATATATATTTTTTGGGCGATTAATAGCCACTTGCCATGAGTCATGACTCGTCATGATGGACAACATCACATCCAATCTTGAGAGAATAAAGCCTTGATTATTGACAAAGGGAAATGTCACATCCAACCTCTAACAACCATCATTTCACTGTAGTAAATTTATTATTTAAGACCATTGGATGATTGTACATTAATGGTTGAAGTTCTATTTCGGGCCAAAATTTTGAAGGACACGAAGTTTTGTAGAAATTCTGTAGAATGGTGACACATGTCAAATATCATATATGTACACTTAGATAAATGTCTTGTCACTAATATTATCGAGTGTGATCCACACATGGTGATGGCGTCCAAATCAGTACTGAACCAATTTTATTCCCAATTTTGCACACTCACATTTATGGCAAAGATTTATAAAGAGATATTGAAGATTTAAATGATAAAGGAATTAATGAAGTTAAAGAAGAAATTAATGAGACAGGACTAGGAGTTATTATTGCCTGTTGACCTGGGATCAGCAAATTGGGCGACATTTTTAGGCTATTTATAGATGATTTAGGTTTTTGTCTTCTTCGATTATAATTTCTCCTTGGGTAGATACTAGAAAGAGTGTAGCAGTAACGCCTCGTTGAAAGTTTGATAACTAGTTCAGACCTTTTCCAAATTTCATCTTTATTTCTAAATTTTGTTTGAGTTTGGGTAGGTGCCAGAGTGTGGTAGGCCAATAGCTAGGTGTATACTCATTACTGTAAGTGTATGATCTGAACTTGAAGATGGACAATCCTATCTTGTTGACAAGTGAGGAGAAGCAGACGACCTTTTTGGGAAAAATTACAAATGAGACACTGACAGAAGTTTGTAGGGTGGTTGGAGTGTTCGCAAATGAATTCTTGAGTATGGTGCTTGGCCGTGAATTTATGGTATGTATCGACAGATATAGAGTTAATACAGAAATTATGTCCTGGTTTTTGGCCTCTCTTTTGGACCTCAGAGGAGAGAAGGTGGAAATTTTGTTGCTACTAAGGTAGGTTTTTAAAGAAGAATTCCTGGGGGACCACCTTCGAGTTGCAATCCTTACAGAAATAGGGGTGGGGATCCCGTGGCCAAGGGATATACATAAGCTCTTCCATCCAGACCTAAATGTAGCCCGACAACCATTTATTTTGAACATGAATGACGACCAACTGGTGTGACATAGGAAATGGGTGGCCATTGGTCGTAATTTCCTTCGTAAATGTTTTCTCCTCAATGACTTCTTAGACTACAGATGACTGCATAATTTTTCAGATATATAGTCTCTAAAAAATTCTACTTAGAAGAAGGGATCTCGAAGGAGAGCACCTATGGCCATGACCCTAGGGTCATTTTTTTAGGGCTTTTTCTTTTGTTTTTTTGGATATCAATTCCCTACCACCTTTTGACAAAAAATTTGGTACAATTAGGGCTATTTTGAATTAGAAGTGTAAATAGAATTATGTAGGAATTCAATATTCCTCTTAGTACTTACAAAACTATAGTTACTCTTCAATGTAAATATTCAAAGAACATATAAATGAAAATTTTGGAACTTTGTTTGCCTTTTTTTTTCTTGAAATGAAGTGTTTTTTGTTTTGTTTTTTTGGATACCACTGCCCTACCACCTTTTGGAAGAATTTTTGGTACAATTAGGGCTATCCTGACTTGGAAGTGTAAATAGAATTATGTGGGAATTCAATATTCATCTCAGTACTTATACTTACAGTTACTCTTCAATGTCAAAGAACATATAAACAAAAATTTTGCAACTTCATTTGCCTTTTTCAGATTTGAAAAATATTTTTATTCTTTGTAGCATATTCTGCAATTTTATTTTTTGAATGAAATGGACAGTGGACAAAAGGGTTTTTAGAAAAATTATGTGCGCGATTTTGTGAAACCCTAACATATTAAATTTACAATTGTTTCTCCTAATTCTAAATGCATTCCATTATTTATACTATACCGAGTAAAACATTTGTGACTCTTAAAATAGATCTTAGAATGAACCTTACAATATAAAATTATTTAATGAATTCTAATTTCAATGCAATATTTATACAGTAGTGAGTAAAACTTATTAACCCTAATTCTTAATTTAAAATATTCATTACTAAGTAAAAAATTTATGAATCTTAAAATGAACCGAATGCATTAGTTTTCTACAATCTATCAAATTGTAAATTACTTATCACTTTAATAATTGCATTAAAATAGAAGAAGAGTTGTATAATGTACATTATGATTTGGGCCTTGGTATATATGATATGACCCTAAGCCGATAGTAATAGACCTAGAGACCCCATATTTCTTTCATCTAACCCTGCAAACCTAATACATATCTATCAACAAAAAATAGGGGTCTCATCTACCACTACCAATAACCCAAAAATTTAAAATTTATAGTGTAGACCAAAGTCTAGATCCTAGTAGGATAGTAGTTCCATTCTTCAAGCATAATGGGCCTGCCAATGTCGGTGCCTCGACCTTGCTACATTCACACTTGCAGCCTCTCATTCATGTTGCTCTCTAGCTATCCTGATTTCATTAGATTTGAGGACAATCGGGAAATCCTCTCCACAGTTGGCATGGGCGGGCCCTCTTGCAATCTCCTCCACGTCCTGCATATCTTGATAAATCCATTCCTCTCCAGTCCCCACTTCCAACTCCTCAACAATGACTTCTGCATCCACTTCATCGAAGAGAGTTTCATTAAGAAACCCTACATTGGTTAGATATTCCAAAAGGCTATCATCAAATTTGGGTTCCTTAATTTTGGCCACACATAGGAGAAAATCTATGCTCTCCTTTCTAACACCCCGCGAACCCTATATCAACCCAACATTTATCATTTGCACAATTGGGACTTTTTCCACCGGACGTAGAGTCGGGTAGTACTGTTGTGGCAGGGGAACGCGGAGATTCCCATCCACATTGTCAAACACAAAATCAATGTCGACAAGATAGGCATGCTTAGACAACATTTGTGAGCTTTTTCCCCCACAGCTTGGACACCCGCGTATATAAGAGTATGGCTATGTTGAAATGTCCGAGCTAACCCTGTACCTATAAGACGTCATTACAAACTCCATACCTAGCACATTTGAACAAATGAACGTATGATGTAGGTGTGGCCATTCACCAATATCACACTTAATCACTTCTCACTGACTTTCCCTACAAATGATCATTGTGGTTTTGTCAACTTGAACATTATCGGTGTGTCCATCTCTCTACTCACTATTCAGTGTTTCAATATGAACTATGAAGTGGAGCCACATCAATGTCCAATTTAAAATAAAATGATCAATTTGACAGTGGAGTCATGGACACGTCGCACAGTACACTTTGACTTCACTTACCCTAAGTCATTGAGCGATAGTTATTAATTTTACTAAAACAATCGTCAATCTTGTCTTGTGATCTTAAAACATTCCATGACCATCAAGCCCTTCCTTGGGGAGGTCGTACCACTTTACACGCCAATGAAAGTACACCAAATCTCAATGAAATCAGAAAATAAATGTTTATTTTGTTTTATCATTAATAGTTGTACCTTAGCTCTGCAAAATACCAACTTGGAAGCCAATTGTAGAATTTTGTAGACTTTGCAAACCCTAAACCCTAAACAACCCATGCATGAGACCCACTTGACACCTACCCACTTAATCCCGTCACCCACGTGGCATAAGCTGTAGTCATTAATCTATTTATTCACTGTTGGATGATCGCAGATTAATGACGTGAGCTTTATTTCGGGCCAAAAATCTGAAGGATGCATATTTCTACAAACTTCCTCCAAAAAATAGAGATGTGTCGATATGACATGTCAGATTAAACAAATGAAAATTTTTAGTTGCAATTTAACTAAGTATAGTACTTAATTCACAATAAGTCAATTTAATGATCGTTGGATGATCACAAATCAATAACATATGCTCTATTTTGGGCCGAAGTTCTAATGGATAAAAATTTCCACAAACTTCCACCGAGAAAGGATTGTCTTGAAGTTGTCAATAAAGTCATCAAAGGCTATCAAAAATTCATTTACTGTGATTATTAATTAATTAAAAGAATATTATACTCATTGTGTTTCAATTTTTAATTAATTAATACATGGTGTACATTGTATTGCATACCCTAAACTACATGGTGTACAATTA
>JAGRRI010022268.1:0-16183 GCA_018584345.1 Thuja plicata
GTTTTAATTTAATGTGCCAAGTTTGGCAATTGTTGTAATTTAATTATTGACATGGCTAGTAAAGGGGAAACCAAGGTTAGTCAAGGGTTAACTAAGGTCATCTAGGAGTAGTACCCAAGCTTACCCCCAGGGTTAGAATTTTCTAGAATTTCTTTGACTTAAAAATCCGTAGGTTAACTTCAGGGTGAGTTTTAGAGGGTCTTTTGGGCTCCTAGGGGGTAACCGGGGTCAGTTTTAGTCACCCAACTTAGTACCCTATGAATTAGGGGTCATTTTCTGTCATTAATAAGCCTCTAAAATCATTTATTACTCCCTTTAAGTGTCATTTTCAGCTTTGAGCGAATTTGGAAGAGGAGTGTGACTTTGGTTAACCTCACTCTCTCTTCTGCCCAATTTTCATTTGACTTCACCTTTGGAGAGTTAGGATGTGGTTTAGTTTAGGATTGGTTAGAGTTACCTCACCCTTGGGTAAGCCTTGCTCATGTTGGAGGTTTGCCTATTTAGGGAAGGATTTAGGATAAGTTGAGTGTTCACCCACTCTCTACCCTTAAAGACATAATTTAGTTTGAAGGAGCCTTTGGAGAAGGAGCTTAGGAAGGATAGCTCAACACCATTCCTCTTCACACCTTAGCTTTGGATTAAGATTGGATTCTTTAAAGTTATTTGTTTAAGTTTATGTGTTTTCTTGAGCTCAAGGACTCCATTAATGGAGTCTTATGTGTTTTTGAAGCTTTATTTTCAATTTTTAAATTTAAATGTTTGTTGTCAATGTCTTTATTTTGTGATGGATTTATAAAGGGTCTTCAAGGTACACTCACCTTTGGGAGGACAGAGTAGCCTTGAAGGGGTAGTTGGAAATGATTTTTGTTAGTGTAGATTCTCCCATATGTGGAGGGAAAAACGTGGGGTAACATGATACCCATGATGCCAAGAAGGGCCTAAGGGCACTTAGGAGGCATAAGGAGGTTACTTCAGGACTGCATCTTGTGAAGATGGTTCATTTCAAGTCCATGTGAGGCTTGTGTGTTATTATAATTCTTGGCTTTCTCCTACAGTGAGGTCTACCACTACCCCTATTTTGGAAGGTCTCTTGAAGACCTATCCATTTTTCATCCTTGTGTTGGGAAGCTTTCTGGTGTATGTTTTCTTTTTATTTTCTTGTCTGCTTTTTATGTTGTCTATTTGTATCCTATTCTAGATTGGATCCCCAAACTCAGGGGTGGCCTTGTAAAGGCCTAGGTTGGGAGGTGAGCCTCCATGGTCAACCTTACCTTATTACAGGTTTCTAATGGAAGCACAAACTTGTAAGTTATCTTTGAGAGAAAGATGGGTACAACTAGAAGATTGACATTTGTAATCTTTGTGGTTTAAGGCCTTCTTTGGGCAAGTATGTATTGAAAATCGAATAAGAGTTTTGTAACCTATGATGTTCTAAAGGATTCCATCACCCCCTTATGTTGCAATGAAATCTTAAGAGAATTTGTAGCCTTATACTATTGTGAAATTTTGTTTTGTTACTCATATTGTTACTTGGAATATAAACAAATATATTTGGCTAAATATGCTTATAAAATATGATTGATCCTTGTAGAGAAATTCTATAGATTAAAAATTATTTTGTAAATAAATGTCTTTGTTAATATTAGAGTAGATATTCTCTAACCAAAAGGAAAAGTTACTTTTAACATAGTGTTAATATTTACACTAAGTAACAAAAGTAAATGGAAATATTACTTCTTAACACTTAGAAGAATTTCGAATTTATTTTTCTTTTTGAAAATTTAAAATGCTCTTTTTAAAAATTCCTTCCACCAAAGTATGAGGAATAAAATATAGATTCATTTGATTAAATAAAATTCTAAAAAAACTGGCTCTACATAGCCCCTGTTTTGGGGTGCAGGTTTTTATTACACCAATAGATTAAAATAATATTTTAATATATTTTTAGTAGTTGTTTTTTTTTTAAATTTGTAATTAGAAAGTTTTTAATAAAAAAAAAATGCATTATAAAAAAAAGGGAAACGTATATATATTAAACAAAAGAAAAAAAAAAAAGGTTTAAGCGCTGAGCGCTGTTATACAAAAATTTAAAATTTTATCAAATTTTGGGTCGGGGGGCCGGAGCCCTCCCCAGCCCGTTTGACTACCATGGGGGCCGCGTAGTGTGCAGGCCACCCACTGTCAACACATTGTGGCGGAGCCGCCGCTGGCCGACACCCCCCTCCACCTTCCTCCGCCGACGGGTGGTGGTGCCGCTGCCTGTGGCCACCACCGCACTGCCTTCCCTCTCCCGTGCATAGTGTCGTATTATGGCGAAACACAAAGAAACCCGCCGCCGACTGTGTTCGGTTTGTAACGAACCACTCCGCCTTCTCCTACGTCCGCCGCCTCCATAAGGATTTTAGGGTTTACGTGTTGGGAGTAGGGTAATTTTTGTTAGGATGTTTATTGTATTAAATTTATATTATGTTTTTTTTTTAATCCTAGGGATGAAATCTTTGATAGGTTAAACTTTAATTTACATTTATTTAAGTTTAGGATTTAAAGGTTTGATATGGGTTATTAAATTACTTTAAATTTCAATTATTGTTAATGATTTAGATTTTATTTAGATATGAATTATGTTGGATTTAAATATAATTGTAAATCTAATTTTATCTATTTTTAAGATATTCTTATTAGGAGTGATTTCATGTAAGTATAGATTTAGTTAGATCTCTTTTTTTTTTTTGGTTGATTTTTTGTTAAAATAGGCTTGATCTTATATTGTTTAGATTAGATCTTATTTTATATATTAATTAGATGATTAGTAATTACATTGTTATAAAAAAATAATAATAATAATAAAAAAAAAATGGTTTATCTATTATCTCTAGATTAGAGTTTTTTGTATAAAATTATAAACTTTAAATATGTTAGCTAATTTTGATGTTAGGCTCTTTAATTTTAAATAGAGGGACATTGTTAATTAAACTCTCAATTTAAGGTTTAGAACGTTATTTATCTAATTACATTATTTGTTTTAAATTAATAACCTAGATAATTTTTTATCATTTAAGGGGTCATAACAACCCCTCATCTTTGCGATATACATATTTTAATGGTATTATCGCTTCCTTTGACCAGCGTCGTGCACGGTTGACTTTTGGTCAACCACGGTCAAACCCCCCTTCGATCAACTCAATTTTTGTACCAGGTGATCCCTATACTCCCTGAACCCTAAGATTCCAATTTCATGCCTTATGGAGACAGTTGACTTTTTGGTCAACATAGGTTGACTTTCTGGTCAACTACCTCAATTTGTGTGTCTATGACCTCTATAGAACTTAGTAGTCCCTAGTAATGTCCCTTCTCTTATTTTGGAGTACAGTTGACTTTTGGTCAACTCTAGTTGACTTTTAGTCAACTCTAGTTGACTTTTAGTCAATTATTCTTATTTTGTGTGTTTGAGCCTCCCTTAGGGTCTAGCAAACCCTAGTGCTTACCATTCTCTTGTTTCAGAGTATAGTTGACTTTTGGTCAACTCTAGTTGACTTTTGGTCAACTACCTCAGTTTGCGTGTAGATCAAGTTTGGAGCTTTAGGCATCCTTTAGAATAGCTCTGAAAGCTATTCCTCTCCTTGTAACCTTTTTGGTTTCGTTTATCCCCTTGCACCATTTTGCGTGCACATGTTACCCTAGTGATAGTTTTGTTATCCTTTTTAGTGCGTTATTAAAAATTTTTGTTCGTGTGTTTTTGCCCAACTTTTGGGCATGGCATTTTGGTATCAGAGCTAGGTTTAGCAACATTGAGAACCTAACCCACTACGTTATCACTAAAATTGTCTTGCATGTGTAGGATGCCACCTGTCACTCATCAAGCCCTTCAGCAAGGGCGTGGTTGGCAATGTATCCCCGCGGCATGCGTAGAGGTACAACCTGAAGTAGAGGATTGTAGGAGGGATCATAGTCCACCTTCTAAACCCCCTCCCGATCCTAATGCAGCACTTTTGTTGGCCTTTCCAAACCTGTCCGGGCTCATACTAGACCGCATGCCACCTGTTACTCAGGAAAGAGAGAGAAGTAGGAGCCCACCTCCTAGAGCAGGGGGAAATCAGATAGATCAGGAGGATGAATCCATTGTAGTACCAGGTGGTGTTCCTAGGGGTGGTTCACAGAGACTCGATAGGGCACCCCCCGATATCGGAAATCAGATCACAGAATTGATGAGGCTTAAATCGCCTCCCTTCACAGGAGAAGCAAATGGGGTAGGAGCTAAGGCTTGGCTTTTAAGCCTTGAGAGGTGCTTTGGGTTGCAGAACTATGGTAGCAATCTTAAGGCATGGTTCGCAATCCTTTTGCTCAGAGACGGGGCCTCCACTTGGTGGAGGCATGAGGAGACCAAGGGACTTATTGACATCAATACCCTCACTTGGGGAGCTTTCCTTGAGCTCTTCAGAGAGCGGTATATTTTAGAACAGTTCAGACAACACCATATAGACAAGTTCCATGACCTCTGGCAACGGGGTCTTATAGTAGCCCAGTATGAGGGAAAGTTTCTCGACCTCCTACCCTATGTTGAATACATGGGAGATGAGAAGCTATAGGTGAACAGGCTCATCAAGGGATTAGATCCCGTGATTTCAGATAGGGTACGCATGGTACCTTCAGGGAAATTAAGGTTCATGGTGGACAGGGCCTTGGTGGCCGAAGAGATAGTCCGGGGCCCACAGAATTATAGAGGTGGGTCGCAGAACCACAATACCTCATCTCAGGCCTCTGGATATCAGAAGAACACATGGAAAGGGAATCAGAGCAACTCTTCAGGGACATATAGGGCCCCACAGTAGCAACAATAGCCACAACAGTCACAGCAGAACCAGCGACAGAGGGCACCTCAGGTTCAGCAGGGCTCCAAGTCCAAATAGTGGCAGTCTCAGGGTCCTAAGAAGGACCAAAGATCTCAGGCACCTTATACCCCTCTAGCATGGACTCAGCAGTCCTCCAAGGGAGGTTATAGCAGTTCATCTAGGACTACAGGATCATAGTATTCTAGGCCTCCTGGTGTTC
Organism: Thuja plicata; assembly: GCA_018584345.1. NCBI lineage: Eukaryota > Viridiplantae > Streptophyta > Pinopsida > Cupressales > Cupressaceae > Thuja > Thuja plicata. Next base: position 5,050 of record JAGRRI010022268.1, read on the forward strand.
AAGTTCAGTCATAGGGGCCATGTTACACATGTGGTGCCATGGGGCACTTAGCTAGAGAGTGCCCACAGGGTGGTAGTCAGCGTATGACAGTTTCAGAGCCTACAGTAGGGGACAGGGGGAAATCCCACATGGTTTTTGTAGTAGTAGACAATCGTCAAGTAGAGCACCAGGCTACCGTTATTGAGGCCTCAGGTAAGATCAGAGGAAGTGATGTAACTATTCTTTTTGATACAGGAGCCACTGACTCCTTTGTTTCTCCATCGGTTGTGGACCGTTGCAGGCTAGTGGCAGCTAGACAAGAGGTTAGTTGGGAAGTGTAGTTAGCTTCAAGAGCTAGAGTTTTCGTAACCTCGATGGTTAGAGATTGTTCGATCCAGATTGGTGGGATGACCACCATAGCTAATCTTAGAGTTACTCCCCTTGGATCTTATGGTCTAGTGCTTGGCATGGACTGGCTAAGTGCCCACAGAGCCAAGCTGGATTGTCGTAAGAAGAGGATCGAATATTTGGATGATGATGGTACACATACAGTTATTACTGGGGTTCATAGGCCTGTATCCCTCCGTGTGATAACCGCCATGTAGCTTAAGCGATGCATGTGGAAGGGATGCCAGGTGTATGACATCACCATCAGCGATAGGGAAGAAGAGACAGAGAAGGAAACTTCTCTTGATGACTTCCCCATTCTTCAAGATTTTGCAGATGTGTTTCCATCAGAGCTACCTAGTATCTCTCCTCGTAGGGTAGTAGAATTTCACATTGATCTTGTACTAGGAGCACCTTATAGGATGACCACTAATGAGCTTAATGAGCTCAAGATACAGCTTGAGGAACTGTTAGAGAAAGGACACATTCATCCTAGTGTCTCTCGTTGGGGCGCACCAATTATCTTCGTTAAGAAGAAAGATGACTCTCTTAGGTTGTGCATGGATTACCGATAGTTGAACAAGGTGACCATCAAGAATCAATATCCACTTCCTAGGATCGATGACTTGTTCGATCAGTTGCAGGGTGCTCGAGTCTTCTCCAAGATAGACCTCAAATCAGGTTACCATCAGTTGAGGATCGTGGATAGTGATATTCACAAGACCGCATTTCGCACTAGATATGGCCACTATGAATTCACTATGGTTCCATTCGGTCTTATGAATTCTCCAGCTGTGTTCATGAGCCTTATGAACGGAGTATTTCAAACCTTCCTTGACAAGTTTGTAGTTGTGTTTCTCGATGACATCTTGATATATTCCAAGGATGAGAAAGAGCATGAGGAACACTTGAGGCAAGTTTTGCAGTGTCTTAGAGACAATCAGTTGTATGGAAGCTTGTCAAAGTGTGCTTTCTTCAGATCAGAGGTCAAGTACCTTGGCCATGTTATTTCAGGTGATGGGATCTCAGTAGACCCATCGAAGATTGATGCCATCATGGATTGGCCAGCACCTACCACTGTGATCGAGGTTAGGAGTTTCATGGGTTTAGCCGGTTACTACAGACAAATTTTTAATGGTTTCTCTCAGGTAGCACACCCCATTACCTCTCTTCAGTAAAAGGGAAAGAAGTTTGAGTGGACTTAAAAGTGTGATAAGGCTTTTCAAGAGCTCAAGAGAGCACTTACCAGTGTACCCATTTTAGCTGTTCCAGAGCCTTTAGCAGATTTTATGGTATGCACAGACGCTTCCTTGGATGGTTTGGGAGTGGTTCTTATGCAAGGTGGGTGAGCTATAGCCTACAAGTCTAGGAAACTAAAGACTCACGAGCTCAACTACCCTACCCATGACCTAGAACTCGCAGCAGTGGTGCATGCTTTAGTCAGATGGTGACATTTTCTCTTAGGACATTAGTTCGAACTTCATTCAGACCATCAGAGTCTTCAGTACAGCTTCACTCAGCTGAACCTTAATTTTAGATAGAGGACATGGATGGAGTTCTTATGTGAATATGATTTTGATGTCCATTACATCAAAGGGAAAGAGAATGTGCTTGCAGATGCCTTGAGTAGGAGATGGCATGAGCTTTCTTCTATGTCTACTGGCATGAATTTGAGAGATCGCATCCTTCATCACCTACAAGAGGATGAGTTGTACATAGAGGTTTGTGAGTTGATTCGATCTCAGAGACCCCTTGAGGGGAAGTTTTCAGAGTATGCCTTGGAGTCTGATGGACTATTGCGTCATAGAGGACGTATCTATATACCTTCTTCTGGGGATTGTGTGAATTTGTAATGCTTGAGGCTCATAGGGCCCCTTATGCAATGCATCCTGGGGTTAAGAAGATGCATGCCAACTTAAGGAAACTATATCATTGGCTAGGTATGAGGTTGCAGATTGTAGAGATGGTAGCTAGATGCTTAGAGTACCAGAGGGTGAAGGCGGAACACTGTCATCCAAGTGGTCTCCTTTAGCCTCATGAGGTACCAGTGTGGAAATGGGACACCATATCTATGGATTTCATAGTAGGCCTTCCAATGTCTTCTCGACGTCATGATTCTATTATGGTGACAGTCGACAAGTTGACTAAGGTGGCTCACTTTTCACCCATGTGTACTACCTTTACCACACCAACAGTGGCACAAGTGTTCTTGCGAGATATAGTTAGACTTCATGGTGTACCTCGTAAGATCATCTCAGATAGAGATTCTCTCTTCACTTCATCCTTTTGGAGAGAACTTCAAGCAGCTATGGGTACTAGACTCAACTTCAGTACGACTTATCATACTGAGACAGATGGATAGACTGAAAGGGTCAATCAAGTGTTAGAGGACATGCTTTGCATGTACATCATGGACCATCAGACCCGGTGGGAAGAATACCTACACCTAGTGGATTTTGCCTATAACAATGGGCACCAGACTTCCTTGGGTATGCCTCCCTACTAGGCTCTTTATGGAAGACCATGCAGGACCCCACTCAGTTGGGATAGGATCAAGGATAGAGTTTCCATTGGTCCTGAGCTAGTCAGGGATATGGAGCAGCAGGTGACCTTGATTAGGAAGTGACTTGAGGAAGCTCAAGACAGGCAGAAGAAGTATGCAAATGTGAAGAGGATTGATCGAGCCTATCTAGTTGGAGACAGTCTTTTTGAGGGTGCAACCGCATAAGAGTCCAATCCATTTTGGAAAGGGCTCTAAGCTAGCACCCTATTTTGTTGGACCTTTTGAGATCCTTGAGAGGATAGGACTAGTTGCTTACCATTTAGCATTGCCACCTAGCCTGTCACGCATCCATGATGCGTTTCATGTTTCAGTTCTGAGGAAGTATATATATGATGAGTCTCATGTGATAGATTGGGATGCCTTGCAGGTGGAGTCAGACGGACAGCTGGAATTGGAGCCAATTCATATATTGGCTCGACGGACTTTAGGCCTTCGAGGCAGAGAGCTGGACCAGGTTAGGGTCTAGTGGGATTGCTATGATGAGGTTATAGCCTCTTGGGAGGACAGTACATAGATGAGATCACAATACCCTGACCTCTTCAATGAACTCTAGGAGGAAGTTCGTGCCTAGATGGGGTGGATGTGAGGCCTACTTTTGACTGTTATAGTTTTACTATTTTGTTCTCATGCCTTCAGTAGTTTATACTTTGACATACTTTGACTATCAAAGACTTTTTATACATTTGAGGATCGGTGGAATCCTGTGTTATATATTCAGCTCCTGATTTTGTAATCAGGGTACTTTTGAGATGCTTTATGTTCTGATTCAGTTCAGCTTATGTTGATGTCTTATATGGATTTAAATGTATGAATGCAATATGATGAAAATGGTTTAGGAAACCAATGCTAGGTTATTTCAATTCTAATGCAAATATGGTTTATATGTATGTATATCATTGATGTCATGTTATGTTTCATATCATGTTGTTTTGGATTTACTGATGTGTGCATTGAGTGTGCAAGAAAAGTTGACCATGGATCTAAATCGGGTACCCAGTACTAGAACCTATGTAAATACCTATGCTTTCCAAGGTCCTGTCTATATAAAGAGACATGGACCTCATTGTTATGTGTTTATTTTGTAAACATGGTTTGCATGTGTGTTATTAAATTAGTAAATGTTTATGTGATTAAGTCATGTCTATTGTTTCAATTTAATGTGCCAAGTTTGGCAATTGTTGTAATTTAATTATTGACATGGCTAGTAAAGGGGAAACCAAGGTTAGTCAAGGGTTAAATAAGGTCATCTAGGAGTAGTACCCAAGCTTACCCCCAGGGTTAGAAGTTTCTAGAATTTCTTTGACTTAGAAATCAGTAGGTTAACTTCAGGGTGAGATTTAGAGGGTCTTTTGGGCTCCTAGGGGGTAACCGGGGTCAGTTTTAGTCACCCAACTTGGTACCCTATGGGTTAGGGGTCATTTTCTATCATTAATGAGCCTCTAAACCCATTTATTACTCTCTTTAAGTGTCATTTTCATCTTTGAGCGAATTTGGAAGAGGAGTGTGACTTTGGTTAACCTCACTCTCTCTTCTACCCAAGTTTCATTTGACTTCACCTTTGGAGAGTTAGGATGTGGTTTAGTTTAGGATTGGTTAGAGTTACCTCACCCTTGGGTAAGCCTTGCTCATGTTGGAGGTTTTCCTATTTAGGAAAGGATTTAGGATGAGTTGAGTGTTCACCCACTCTCTACCCTTAGAGACAGAATTCAGTTTGAAGGAGCCTTTGGAGAAGGAGCTTAGGAAGGATAGCTCAACAGCATTCCTCTTCACACCTTAGCTTTAGATTAAGGTTGGATTCTTTAAAGTTATTTGTTTGAGTTTATGTGTGTTCTTGAGCTCAAGGACTCCATTAATGGAGTCTTATGTGTTTTTGAAGCTTTATTTTTTATTTTTAAATTTAAATGTTTGTTGTCAATGTCTTTATTTTGTGATGGTTTTTGGAAGGGTCTTTAAGGTACACTCACCCTTCGGAGGGTAGAGTAGCCTTGAAGGGGTAGTTGAAAATGATTCCTGTTAGTGTAGGGTCTCCCATGTGTGGAGGGAAAAATATGGGGTAACATGATACCCATGATGTCAAGAAGGGCTTGAGGGCACTTAGGAGGCATAAGGAGGTTACTTCAGGAATACATCTTGTGAAGATGGTCCATTTCAAGTCCATGTGAGGCTTGTGTGTTATTATCATTCTTGTCTTTCTCCTACAGTTTCTCCTATAATGAGGTCTACCACTACCCCTATTTTGGAAGGTCTCTTGAAGACCTATCCATTGTTCATCCTTGTGTTGGGAAGCTTTCTGGTGTATGTTTTCTTTCTGTTTGCTTGTCTGCTTGTTATGTTGTCTGTTTGTATCCCGTTCTAGATTTGATACCCAAGCTTGGGGGTGGCCTTGTAAAGGCCTAGGTTGGAAGGTGAGACTTCATGGTCAACCTTACCATATTACAGGTTTCTGATGGAAGCACAAACTTGTAAGTTATCTTTGAGAGAAAGATGGGTACAACTAGAAGATTGACATTTGTAATCCTTGTGGTTTAAGCCCTTCTTTGGGCAAGTATGTATTGAAAATATAACAAGAGTTTTGTAACCTATGATGTTCTAAAGGATTCCATCACCCCCTTATGTTGCAATGAAATCTTAAGAGAATTTGTAGCCTTATACTATTGTGAAATTTTGTTTTGTTACTCATATTGTTACTTGGAGTATAGAAAAATATATTTGGCTAAATATGCTTATAAAATATGATTGATCCTTGTAGAGAAATTCTATGGATTAGAAATTATTTTGTAAATAAATGTCTTTGTTAATATTAGAGTAGATATTCTCTAACCAAAAGGAAAAGTAACTTTTAACATAGTGTTAATATTTACACTAAGTAACAAAAGTAAATAGAAATATTACTTCTTAACACAGAAGAATTTATAATTTATTTTTCTTTTTGAAAATTTAAAATGCTCTTTTTAAAAATTCCTTCCACCAAAGTATGAGGAATAAAATATAGATTCATTTGATTAAATAAAATTTTAAAAAAAATGGCTCTACATAGCCCCTGTTTTGGGGTGCAGGTTTTTATTACACCAGTAGATTAAAATAATATTTTAATATATTTTTCGTAGTTGTTTTTTTTTAATTTGTAATTAGAAATTTTTTAATAAAAAAAATGTATTATAAAAAAGGGGAAAGGCATATATATTAAACAAAAGAAAAAAAAAAGGTTTAAGCGTTGAGCGCTGTTATACAGAAATTTAAAATTTTATCAAATTTTGGGTGGGGGGGCCAGAGCCCTCCCTAGCCCGTTTCACTACCATGGGGGCCGCGCAGCGCGCGGGCCGCCCATTGTCAACACAGTGGGGCGAAGCTGCCGCTGGCCGGCACCCCCCTCCACCTTCCTCCACCGATGAGCTGTGGTGTCGTTGCCTGCAGCCACCTCACCGCCTTCCCTCTCTCGTGCACAGTGCCGTATTACGGTGAAACACAAAGAAACCCGTCGCCGACTGTGTTCAGTTTGTAATGAACCACTCCGCCTTCTCCCACGTCTGCCGCCTCCATAAGGATTTTAGGGTTTACGTGTTGGGAGTAGGGTAATTTTTGTTAGGATGTTTATTTTATTAATCTTATATTATGTTTTTTTTTTAATCCTAGGGATGAAATCTTTGATAGGTTAAACTTTAATATACTTTTATTTAAGTTTAGGATTTAAAGGTTTGATATGGGTTATTAAATTACGTTAAATTTCAATTATTGTTAATGGTTTAGATTTTATTTAGATATGAATTATGTTGGATTTAAATATAATTGTAAATCTAATTTTATCTATTTTTAAGATATTCTTATTAGGAGTGATTTCATGTAAGTATAGATTTAATTAGATCTCTTTTTTTTTTTGGTTGATTTTTTGTTAAAATAGGCTTGATCTTATATTGTTTAGATTAGATCTTATTTTATACATTAATTAGATGATTAGTAATTACATTGTTTTAAAAAAATAATAATAATAAAAAAATAAATAATGGTTTATCTATTATCTCTAGATTAGAGAGATTTGTATAAAATTATAAACTTTAAATATGTTAGCTAATTTTGATGTTAGGCTCTTTAATTTTAAATAGAGGGACATTGTTAATTAAACTCTCAATTTAAGGTTTAGAACGTTATTTATCTAATTAGATTATTCATTTTAAATTAATAACCTAGATAATATTTTATCATTTAAGGGGTCATAACAACCCCTCATCTTCGCGATATACATCTTTAATGGTATTATCGCTTCCTTTGACCAGCGTCGTGCATGGTTGACTTTTGGTCAATTGTGGTCAAACCCCCTCTGATCAACTCAATTTTTATACTAGGTGATCCCTGTACTCCCTGGACCCTAAGATTCCAGTTTCATGCCTTACGGAGACAATTGAATTTTTGGTCAACATGGGTTGACTTTCTAGTCAACTACCTCAATTTGTGTGCCTATGACCTCTATTTAACTTAGTAGTCCCTAGTAATGTCCCTTCTCTTATTTTGGAGTATGGTTGACTTTTGATCAACTATAGTTGACTTTTAGTCAACTGTTCTCATTTTGTGTGTTCGAGCCTCCCTTAGGATCTAGCAAACCCTAGTGCTTACCATTCTCTTATTTCAGAGTATAGTTGACTTTTGTTCAACTCTGGTTGACTTTTGGTCAACTATCTCAGTTTGCGTGTAGATCAAGTTTGGAGCTTTAGGTATCCTTTAGAATAGCTCTAAAAACTATTCCTCCCCTTGTAACCTTTCTGGTTTCATTTATCCCCTTGCACCATTTTGCGTGCACATGTTACCTTGGTGATATTTTTGTTATCCTTTTTAGTGCGTTATTAAAAAAATTTGTTTGTATGTTTTTGCCCAACTTTTGGGCATGACACAAGTCCACGTGATCTACCCCTTGTTTATGTAAGGTGTTTAGCTTCCAAAGAGTAGTCACCACTCTAAGGAGGGCAGTAGATTCTAGCTACATAATAGCCTCACACACCCCCCCATACTCAAGGGTTCCCTACATCTGCTTCCTCGTATACACTCACCAAGTCTACCTCCTGCATCCTTGGTGAGGAATCACATTACTACACATGGCCAACATTTAAATTACACCAATGGAAATTAGTTTAGCCACCAAAATTAAAAATAAATAAAAGGAAACAATTTGTCACTTTCAACAATAAATAACATAATTCAAGGTACCAAAACATTAAGCCAATATAAAATAAGTTTTCCAAAAAGGTTGTGGCTAAACCATCACAATCAAAGATAAACAAGTTGCTAACCCACACAAGCAACAAAATTTATCATGGAAATACACAACACACCACTGCGTGACTATATATAGCCACCTCACAAGGAAGGAGGGAACAACGTCTAGCTATCACAATAGCCCATCATGTGGTGGCCTAGCGATCCACTATCCACATGGCATGGGGTGATCACCTCGGTAACACTCCGCATCAGGTGGCACAGAATGAGCACGTTACCACACCTGGCATGACTATACACCAAGCAAAAAAATCACGCATTGGTCGTACATCACATAGTAGTGTTCCTCACGGAGAAGGCACGTGTAGGTCACACTCTGTATAGTGATATCTCTCATAGATCATCGATGTAGCCTGAGGTATACATGGCTAGGGTCCACCCATATGCCTACCGCATCTAGATAACCGTGCATCCATGGGTACCCCTCTACAAGCATGCAAGCATCTCCAAATCACTCTGCATCAAGTAGAAAAACATAACATATGTATCTATACTCTGCCTTCACATAACTATGTATGTGGCATCATGTCCTCGAGATCGGCTCGCTACCATCAGCAACACGACATCACTATCCATACTATGTTAGAATACTAGTGGGTGTGGCATTGTACCCATTTGCATCATGCTGGAGCAAGTGCGGATACGATTTCCATCACAGCATGGGAAAAAATCTCCCTCCACATGCTGGACCATCAAGAAATGTGTATATCCATAAGTCATATCTGTCCATAAAATCTCACCTTAGGTACTAGCATCATACTCAAGAATTGTGGGGATAAAGGATAATCACATATGAACCTTGTACTTGGGCCCATCATAAGGGGAAGCATTAATTACACTTTTCCTCAAGAAGTGGAAGTTAAGGTCACTTCGCACCACCATTACACGTATGCCATACAACTACCCAAGGAAAAGGTGATGATACTACCCATTCACATACTAACTTATCAACAACCCGTGGGTTGGCACTCAGTAGGAGGAAAACATGCAAATGAATGACGGTGTGTTTCTCACATAACCATATGAAGCATAACCTCCATGGTTGGGCACATATCCTCACCACCCCATGGGAACATAATGCAAGTACTGGTTATACACAACACTCAACATAGCACTAGTACTAGGTGTTCACATTCATAGGAAGTACTTTCCAAATAAGAATACATTATTATAACATAAATTACATCACTACCCAAACTGTGCACCCTAAGCATCACATACAAGTGCTCCTTAACATCCATAATAATTTTCTTACTGGGAAACATTACCCACCATTCATATTTCCTCTAACATCATTAGAAAATCTATCAACAAGATGGAATACTAAAATAGAATAGGAAATTTATAACCAACCACCATAAAGAAGTCATATTTTTACATAATTAAGGGCATTTAGATCACAAAAGAATCATCCTCTTTCATTGGAATAATTCATTTAAATATACATGTAATAGAAATGCCCTTGAATATAGTTAATATTATATCGTCAAACATGTTGTCACAATATAATTGCATATAATCACCAAAAAGGAAGTATACACAAAGTAAATTTAGTAACTGCTACCCATTAGTTAACGTTCAACATAAACAAAAAAATTATCCAGAGATCCCAGTGTTTCAACCTAGGCTCTGATACCAAATGTAATGCCCAAAATTTACACCAAAAAATGCAACAGCTTTTTTTTTAAGAAGTATAACATACCATTTTAACTACATCAACAATTCATGATTCTACTAATTATAATATTAACCAATAACACAAGGGGGAAATGGAGCAACGTAAATAATATCCTTTCATAGTATTCAAATGAAAATTCACAAGAAGATGTTGCATACTTGAGTTTTCTCTTCCTTGCATGTGTATCATATTCTCCTTGCCTCTGCATTTCCTGCATCTTTATATATTGCTACACAACTAGATGCATGATGTTAAATTCATTTCTGATTACATACATGATCGTAAGATGAGCCACATCAATGAATTAGTTAAATAAACTATGATATATTTAAAACTGGATTCGTAAAGAGAAGAAAACTATGCAAACATTGGGAAGGGGGGGCAAGTTAAAGGGATAACTCAGAAGCACAAGACCTAAGGGATAGACCTAATGCCTCAGGGGCTCATCGTAGATGGTCTTGCCTACGTAACTCACAGAGACATCGTAGTTTGAGTTAAACTTTAAGACCACACCTTTAAGAAATGGTAGAAGTGGGTATACAAGCCTCTCTAGGGACAAGTTACCCAGGGTCTTTCAAAATAAATATTAGATAACTTCTCTAAAAACAAAAGTTACATTCACATAAAAACAAGTTTTCTCTTTAATTACTTAATGAACTTCTTAAACAAATACCATAAAGTGTCAGTCAAAAATAATTTTCCTCAAAAGAAGATGTATGATTATCATTAGATGTATTCCATTGGAAAATATAATATTATGACATATAACGTTGATTATAGTACACTATGTAAATTTACATGAGATCTCTAACATTCAATGGTTAAAATATATACTTAAAGAAGTTATTTATCTATAAAACTTGTAAAAATTGAGCAAGGCATAGGTATCCCATCGAAAATCTCAAATAAAAGTATTTATAATCTAAAATACAATCAAGTCCTCAAACCCCTCTGTTACTAATTTATTAAAAACAATGATATTACAATGTGGTATTGACCAATCTATGATTAAAATAAATATAAACATCAACTAGTAAATATGATCTAGCTAAGATAATCTACTAAAAGACAAAAATGAATATGTCTCCAATAACTTCCACTACCCATGTCAAACTATTAAATTCTAAAAATGTTGAACCATGTGGCTATTCACCCACAATACGAGATCCAATAGTTTAAATAGAATATCATACTAATCTTTATAACATAATATTAACAATATGACAATGAAAAGCATTCTTGATGTGTAGGTAGAGCTAATG
>JAGRRI010022486.1:0-11878 GCA_018584345.1 Thuja plicata
CGAAGGAGGAAGAAGATATCAAGCAAGTCACCAGGGGGAAAGCTAAAGTGGGGAAGAAAGTTAAGGTTGAGGAGAAAGAAAGGGAAAAAAAGAAGAAAAGCTCTATTGTGGATGGGTCTGTGAAAATTCATGACTCTCATGTCTCTGCTAGTTTCTGTCTCCCTGCCTTTGACCTTTCAAAGAAAAAACTCTTTGAGGAGACGAAAGTGGACTCGCCGCTCCTAACTTACAGTCCCCTAGCCCCCAGGTGGCTATAAAGGTTGCCCCGGGGGACTCCAAAAAAATAGAGGAGAAAATGTCTGATGCTGTGGATGACACTCCCCTTGTTACTGTTGGTCCTCAGGAGCCCCTATTGCTTTTTGACCCTAAGGTGGAGCTAAAGGAAATGAGGGTGGAAATTAAAAATCTCAGGGAAAGCTTTAATAGGATTGTGGACTTTGCAGTGAAGGTCATGCATGCGGCTGCCACTACGCTCCAACTCCTTCATATGGAGAAAATGAACCTGGGAGGTGAGCGAAAGGATGAAGAACTGTACCAGTTCCTTGTGGATGACTGGCTTAAGATCTTGTTGAAAGGCGGGGAAGGTAACCCCAAGTAGCTTCCTTTTCCTCTGTTTATGGTTAACTTTTTTGCCTGGACTTTTCGGTTGGGCGATGTGGGCCTGTTAGATCTTCGGTTAATCTCAAGTTTTTGTAATATGTTTTTTATTACTGTTAATGCTAACTTTACCATTACTTACTACCACAGGCTGGTTACCAACCTCATGGTGAGGTTGGGGCCTGTTAGGACTTCCAGGCTGGTTACCAGCTCCATGTTGGTGCTGGGGCCTGTTGATTTTCTTTCTTGGTTTTTGGTTTTCAAAATTGGTATAGGCTGAGGGTTTGCTGTGTGTGTGCTTTTCTGATTGTCAGCACTCCTTGTGTTGGTTTTATATGTTCGGGTCAGCCCCCAGTTTTGGCTGCTTTTTAAAATCAAAAACATCACAAAATTGTATCAGACACTCTCCTTGTGTCAACGTTGGTTTTTCTTTCTTGAAACCATGAGTTTATTAATTTGTAGCATTATTAAATCAGTGGGCTTCACCATCCATTCAGATAGTCTCAACTCGTCCATCCATTTAGATAGAGACTATCAGGAGGAGAAGAATGTATTAATTTGACCGTAGTTCCACCAGAAGGAGGGAAATGATAATGCGCCTCTCACCGAACGTCTTTATTTTTATTATCTAGGTTTCTCCTAATTCTTGTATTTATGGAAGCCTTCTGTGTAGTTAGAAACCATTGTAATTCATCTTTTTCATGGCTGTAAGCACATGAATTATGGGAGACAAAGATGGCTCAAATGACAGTTATTAACCTCAAGGTTCCATCCATGAATTTCCTTGGATGCCACTAAAATGATGAATGTGTTGAGTCACGGGATGTTCTCCTTCTATGATTTTTGATAGGATTCACAACCTGTTGTGTTGTAGATCAGCTCCCGAGAGAATGTGCTCTCAGTAACTTTAGGATGTTTTTTTTTCTTTTACCATGCCAACTAGGAAATATAGACTTAACTACATGCATTGCCAATATCCCATCAACACAATAAAAATGTTATAGCGTGATTTCCAATTGGTGGGTATAGCTAAATTGATGTCCAAATGAATAGAGAGCATGTTGCCAGAGGGTGCATTCTTTTTTTTTGTCCTCCTTGCTGTAACTTACCAAACTCTTTATCTTTCCCCTAAAATAGAGGATGTATTATGAATTTAACCGTGACGTATAGCACTCAATTGTAAATCTGAGTTAATAGATCTTACCTTATTTATTTGAGTTCACCCTGGAGAATAACCTTACCTACACTAAGTAATTAAAATTCATATAATAATATTTCTTTATTTCCCTGTGAATGAAATTAGAACCATAACGGTAAGCACAATTGCGTGTTTATGATTGAGAAAGTTTTAGCTTTCAAAATTTTGGATCATTATAGTTCTGTTTAAAATTTACCCTAGTCGGTTCTGTCATAACCACATGCAAATCATCTTATATATTGTGCCTACCAACTCTTATCATGAAATACACTATACAAAAGCCACATGAAAATATCTATTTTTATTTATTTATATAGAAATTATGAATTTGAGATGAGTACTATAAAACTTGTGTGTAAATTGTGGAGATGCTACTGGTAGTCTTGTTCGCTCAAGAATAAAGGTGAGATTTAGGAGATGCTTTGAAATAAACCCAACCTCAATATCAATATGATATTGATTATAAAAGGGAACTCAATTTTTCAAGGCATGTGAAGATTCTTTTGTAATAATGATTTGACTCCTGTACATAAATAAATGTATGTCTCGAGTGCATTGGTACTGTATTGATTAGATTGGGGATGAGATGTTTTATTTCATTTATATGTTATCTCAAATTATTGATATAACTTAAGACTTAAAATGTAAAATTCTTATCGAATAGGTACCTCCTAGAAAGAAGATGTTTGTACTTATCTATGTCTTGAATATCTTCATGAAATTAGAGACCTTTACAATATTATAATTAATATATCTTATGAGTGCATCTCTTATTAATATGGTGTTTGACTGGACTTCATGTGTGATTAAAATGAGCTATATATGAAAAGAATGGACATTTAGTTTTTGGAGATAAAACAAGAAACTATGAGGTGTTATCAAAGAAAAGATTTTTTCTTCATTTGTCTTATTTGAAATATATTTTTAAGTACATGATAACATTATATTACCCATGATCCCATTAAGGAGAACTAATTTACCTTACTTAAACGTTTGGATAGATATAAACCTTTTCATGATTTTCATTGCATGTATAGAAAACTAATGACATTATGGAGAACAACATGGGTTACATATATGTTTTCAAGTATGAGATGGAAACACAATTCTATGAAGCATAAAGGAAAGTAACAGTTTTTGCTTCTATTTTCTTATTCATGATTTGTGTAATGGTGTGTCCATGATTTTTTATACTAGAGAATAGAAATATCATTATGCACAAATTCCATTACTTCATGTCAGTGTTATTTTGTTAGACTAGTTTCTAGCTGGGCTGGGTATCTTTCATGTCAAGAAAGATTCTAGGGAAGCGTAACTACTTCATTTTAGGGTGAAAATGCAATCCCACAATATTCTCGCCCTGATATTTGTTTGTAGCAGGTCTCTGGAGCTCCTGTCAGGAAGGTCATTATGTATAGAATGTTATGGTTCTTTATAGCGACTCTTGTAAAAGCTATGTTCCCATGTAAGTAAAGATTCTTTTGTTTATTGCACTTCGACAGTTTGGTTGAAGTCTCTATCTTTATATTTGTTACTTCAAGAAATTAGTCAAAATTTGTTAATGTCTTTAATGTTTTTTGACATGTGATGTATTGGGTGTTTTTGACAGTTGGTTGACGCTCTTATTTATAATGGACTCATGTATCGCATAATCTATTCGACAATTTTTGGTCGAACCATGTTTTTCTTTCTTTGAATTTAAGGAAAATCATTTGTTTTTGTCGACTTCTACATTCGACGTTTGACTTAGTTGACTGACTCTTTTGTCTTGTGGATATTGCTAATGTGACACAAGTTGTTGAGAGTTCATTATTTACATATGTTATCAGAGCTATGGGATCCACTCTAGGGCCTTGAGCTCTCTATGCTTAGTTGTGACCCTTGGTCACAGAAACCGTCAGTCAATTAATGCTTCGACTATGAATGAAAGTGTTAGTTCCTTAGGCAGATGGTTGAGTCTCCTAGTTGTGGTTACTCCTGAAAGGTTAGGAAATTATGTCTCTTGATTTTATTTATAGAAGTGGAAATAATCACTTCCAGGACCTTACCTCCTTTGTGTGTAAGGCTACTTGTTTGTCATTGCTTTCTCTTAAAACTATTAAAGATGCAATATTTCTGAAATACTTGGTAAATTGTCTACCTCAAATTTATGTGATTATATTTCTGTATGAAATTAAATGATTTATAATGACTGGGGAAGTGCAAATTATAATGGGTGTGAGTGAAACACTTAATTTAAATACCTATTTCTTTGCATGTGTGAAGCAAGAAAGAAGGTAAAACTCTTTAATTTAACTGTGTAGTTAACTAATGATTAAATTTTGCACTAGGGTATGAGTGAAATGACCCTAGCATGTTATGTATAAGAAGATAATTCTTGAAAATTAGTAACTCCATTTTCATGTTCATTTTGCATTTAGACTTGCATCAAATTGAGGAAGGAAAAATGAAAGACTTAAAGAGTTTATGTTGTATGAACAAATAGAATGTAACATTACATAATGATGTAATCTATGAGATAAAT
Source organism: Thuja plicata (assembly GCA_018584345.1). NCBI lineage: Eukaryota > Viridiplantae > Streptophyta > Pinopsida > Cupressales > Cupressaceae > Thuja > Thuja plicata. The sequence goes on from JAGRRI010022486.1 coordinate 4,320, forward strand.
ATTTTCCAGATGTATGGTCATGTTCTTTGGCACACCTTGGATGCAAGGTGTTGTTTAGCTTCTACTCCCTTTTTGTGGCTAGTGATAGTCACTCTATATATATGAATTGGTTTTCATTTTGGTTATGATATTTTCGACTTTGAAAGTGATGAAAGATTAGCTTGAATTTTTTAGTTTTCTTGTTACTATCTAGCCACCAAATTTTGTCTATTTATCAAATATGATTCTTGTTCACATTTATTTCTATTTATTTTTACCCATCTTTGTGATTTTGAGTTGAAATTTGTGAACTTTGATTTTGAGATTTCTTATTATCTAGAGGTGGCTAGGATGTGTGTTCTTTGTTGCTAGTCCTATGATGTGGAGTGAAATTCTCTATCATGTTCAATGTGGAACATTGATAAAATGTATAAGGGAGTAGATTGTGAAGAGCATACCATTCTTATTCTTGCATTCATATTTTGATGAAATATGTTTTATCAAGTTATGAAATGTTCAAGAACATTAGAAGGGACGTGGTTGTAAATAGTAGCTATGAATTGCATGAAATAATATACAGTGATCTATATACATTTGATGTAAGTTTTTGATGCTATGAGGAGCATTGCATGGATATCCTTGAGATGGAAGAATCCATGTCAAAAGTATACTTGAGGTATTTTAACTTGATGTTTGATGAGTAGGTCGACATTTCTCGATGAGAGGAATAGAATTATTTTTGAAATAATACACTATGGTTGTTCTTGACAGAATTGTCAACACCTCCTACTTCTTATGTATTAGGTTTTATTTGATGCTATGGGTAAAAATATGTGATTTCCAATGATGTATGTGACTCTTCATGATGAAAAGTGATTCTTGAATACTTGAATTGTTGTGTGATTTCCACATATCTGATTAGTACATTATTGTATGAGAAGGAAATATGTGATATGCATGAGTTGCATTGTTTTAGCTACTATATGAGAGAATTGGAAAGCTTACCTTCCAGTGATGGGTGTAAATATGGGCGAAACAGGGAAGGGTAGAAGTGATATTTCCTTTTCACTCTACCTGCAAGTAGAAGTCTGGTATTAAAATGCTTTGGCCAAAGCTATGTAGCACATGTTTTCTTAAATGTGTATGCATATGTTTCATCTCCCTACCACATCTATGATTAGTTCTACTTGTGGAAAGTAGTTAGTTTCACGGCTGCACCAGATACCCTTGCCTTTTGTATTGTTACAGGCTACAGGGTTGGTAATTCTACGAGGAGGTAGAATCCCAACGAAGTGTAAGGCTTTGTGGTTGGGCGGAAAAGTTCCCTGAACCACACTCATGTCTCGAGATTTGCAGATGGAAATATGTCTGATGGCTTAGGAGACCGGAGCATGCAATTGACTATAGCAATTGACTGACTATGACTATGGAATCGACATTGGAGAATTATTTTTTAGCATATTTTTTTATGTGGCATTTTATTAGATTAGGTTCAAATGGCACTCATTTATCTTGTTACCTGATTGACACTCATGTATACTCTTGATGTATGACTCTCTTGATGTATTTTCTTTTATGTAATGAGGAATTATCATGATGGGTTGGAATGTATATGCTGGAATCAAGCATAATTACATTACATAGCAAAAAATTAGGCTTATTTATGGTAAAATGAAACTTTTGTTGACTCACATTTGTCTTGGAAATGAACGCATATTTCTTATCATGAAATGAGTTAAGATTTTCTTTTGAAATTTTTTGTGACGAGATGGGCATCAGGGCCTAGGTCACATAAAAGGAAAAATGGATCCACTAACCTTTACAACTGGATTGCGTGTGTTGATGGATAAATTTACTTACCTATGATCCAATTATGAACTAGAGCTTATTTTAATTGAATTTTTGCAAATGATTATTTTTACTCTTGAATATAAAGTATCAATACTTCTATGAAGTATTGACATTAGGATTGGGCTAACAATATTGTGAGTGAATATATATGAGTGTACCAGGTATGTGGATAAAAGGCACTCAATAATGTGTTTAGATCTTTACGAATGTGACGGTATGATAAAAAAGGCACAGGTAGGTGAGTGCTCGTTGCTACTTTAAGGGTATTATGTACGTGATTTCTGAAAGGATTGAGATAAGGGAATATTAGATTATTATTTTGGTTATGATAATGATATGAACCGATGCTTTCGTGTTGTTCCTATATATATAACAGATGGAATGATACATTCTAAGAGAAGGGGGAATATTGTCAGAGAGAGGCAATCTAACCTTGTAAACCTATAAGGTGGTAATAGAATTCGCACACTCACTTAGAATTTGTCTTTGAGATGATTACTTGATGCTTGTACATGTTTACTTTAGCTTGTGCTTGTTTTCAATGTGCATCAACACTGCCTTTGAGAATTATTTTTGTTGAATATGTGTGTTACTTCTACTGAAATATTTACAAATTTAGACGATGAAATCAATTAAGAAATGCTAAATTCTAGATGTTAGTTTTAGTAAGAAATATTATCTTCTGGTTACACACTATTGTATTGTCTCAAATACTTATTAATGAAGGTAATTATTATGTGATTCTTGTATCTTAAATCTTGATGGCTCAACAAGTGAATAAAACTAAAACATGGAGGACGATGTTCTTTCTAAGAAGGGAAAGATGTCATAACCCAAAATATATGGCATCCTAAATCAGTGGAATGAACAGAGTTGGCATCTTAAATTAGTGGAACTAAAAGAGAGTGGTCTTTTAATGCGAGAAACTAAACGTAAATAAACATACCTTTGCATCGTTAAGGGCAGCATGCAAGACTCATCGAGAGGGAATAAGAGCATGCAAAAGAATATAAAAATGGGAAGTGGGGGGAATTGAAAGTGGTCTCATTACGGAGGAAAGCGGGGAAATAAAAAGAAGAACGTATTCTTGGAAAACAGAAACAAAATAGACATTTTTGGGAAAAAGATAGAGAGCATTGGAAGGATTTTCTGGTTGGGAAAAAAAACTCACAGAAAATCTGGAAAGGATAAGGAACCGGAAAAGATGGGGAGGTGGACCTACACCTGAAAATTGATAGGAAAAATGGTGTACCGAGGAACTCCAGGTTCCTAATTGAACTCATTATATTCTTTCTTTCCTCAAAAGGTTACACAATCTACTGTTAATCTCCTAGCTGATTGTTGTTATTTCTTAGTCCCTAAAGATAATGCTTACGGAAAATTCTATGACATAACAATACGTCAATCTTTCTCTTCTTGCCTGTATAACATCACAGAATTGTATCAGACGCTGTCCTTGTGTCAACGTTGGTTTTTCTTTCCTGAAAGGCTGAGTTTATTAATTTATAGCATTATTAAATTGATGGGCTTCACCATCCATTCAGATAGACTCAACTCATCCATCCATTCAGATAGAGACTATTAGGAGGAGCATAATGTGTTAATTTGAGCGTAGCTCCACCAGAAGGAGGGAAATTATAATGCGCCTCTCACCAAACCTCTTTATTTTTATTATCTCGGTTTCTCCTAATTCGTGTATTTGTGGAAGACTTTTGTGTAGTTAGAAACAATTGTAATTCATCTTTGTCGTGGTTGTAAGTGCATGAATTATGGGAGACAAAGATGGGTCAAATGATTATTATTAACGTCTGGGTTCCATCCGTGAATTGTCGTGGATGCCAGTAAAATGATGAATGTGTTGAGTCACGGGATGTTTTCGTTCTATGATTTTTGATAGGATTCACAACCCATTATCTTGTAGATCAGCTCCCGAGAGAATGTGGTCTCAGCAACTTTAGGATGTTTTTTTTTAACTTTTACCATGCCAACGGGAAAATATAGACTTAACTACATGCATTTCCAATATCTCTTCAGCACAATACAAATGTTATAGCTTGATTGCCAGTTGGTGAGTATGGTTAAATTGATGTCCAAATGAATAGATAATACATTTCCAAAGGGCGCATTCTTTGTGGTTGTCCTCCCTATTATAACTTACTGAACTCTTTATCTTTCCCCTAAAATAAAGGATGTATTATGAATTTAACTTTGAAGTATAGCAGTCAATTGTAAATTTGAGTTAATTGATCTTACCTTATTTATTCGAATTGATGTTGGAGAATAACCTTACCCGCACCAAAGTAATTAAAATTCGTAGAATAATATTTCTTTAATTCCCTTTGAATGAAATTAGAACCATAACGGTAAGCACAATTGCATTTTAATGATGGAGAAAGGATTAGATTTCAAAATTCTGGATCATTATAGTTCTGTTTAAAATTTACCCTAGTCGGTTCATAACCAAATATAGAAATCTCATGCAAATCATCTAATATATTGTGTCTACCAACTCTTATCATGAAATACACTATGGAAAAGTCATAAGAAAATATCTAGTTTTGTTTATTTATTTAGCAATTATGAATTTGAGATGGGTACTATAAAACTTGTGTGTAAATTGTGGAGATGTTGCTGGTAGTCTTACCCGCTCAAGAATAAAGGTGAGATTTAGGAGATGCTTTGAAATAAACCCAACCTCAACATCAATTGGATATTGATTATAAAAGGAAACTTAATTTTGCAAGGCATGTGAAGATTCTTTTTATAATAATTATTTGACTCCTGTACATAAATAAATGTATGTCTCAAGTGCATTGGTACTGTATTGACTAGATTGGGATGAGATGTTTTATTTCATTTATATGTGATGTCAAATCATTGATATAACATGAAACTTATAACATAAAACTCTTATCGAATAAGTACCTCCTAGAAAGAAGATGTTTGTACTTATCTATGTCTTGAATATCTTCATGAAATTAGAGACCTTTACAATATTCTAATTAATATATCTTATGAATGGATTTATTATTAATATGGTGTCTCACTGGACTTCATGTGTGATTAAAATGAGCTAGATATGCAAAGAATGGGCAGTTATTCTTATGAGATGAAACCATAAACTATGAGGTGTTATCAAAGCAAAGATTTTTGCTTCATTTGTCTTATTCGCTATATATTTTTAAGTACACGATAACATTATATTACCCATGATCCCATTAAGGAGAACTGATTTAGCTTACTTAAAGGTGTGGATTCATATAAACATTTTCATGATTTTCATTGTATGTATAGAAAACTAATGACATCATGGATAACAACATGGGTTACATATATGTTTCCATGTATGAGATGGAAACACAATTCTATGAAACAGAAAGGAAAGAAAAAGTTGTTGCTTCTATTTTCTTAATCATGATTTGTGTATTGGTGTATCCAGGATTTGTTATACTACAGAATAGAAATATCATGATGCACAAATTTCGTTACTTCATGTCAGTTTTACTTTGTTAGACTATTTTTTATCTGGGCTGGGTATCTTTCATGTTAGAAAAGATTTTGGGGAAGGGTAACTGCTTCGTGGTAGGGTGGAAACACACTCCCACAATATTCTCGCCCTGATGTTTGTTTGTAGCAGGTCTCTGGAGCTCCTATCAGGAAGGTCATCATGTATAGCATGTTGTGGTTCTTTATATCGACTCTTGTAAAATCTATGTTCCCTTGTAAGTAAAGATTCTTGTGTTTATTGCACTTCGACAGTTTGGTCGAAGTCTCTCTCTTTTATATTTGTTACTTCCACAAATTGGTCAAAATGTGTTAATGTCTTTAATGTTTTTTGACATGTGATGTATTGGGTGTTTTCAACAGTTTGTCGACACTCTTCTTTATAATGGACTCATGTGTGGCATAATCTATTTGACAGTTTTTAGTCATACCTTGTTTTTCTTTCTTTGAATTTAAGGAAAATCATTTGTTTTTGTCGACTTGTACATTCGACATTTGACTTAGTTGACTGACTCTTTTGTCTTGTGGATATTGTCGATGTGACACCAGTTGTCGAGAGTTCAGTCTTTACAGGACCTCTCCGAAAAACTCCATCACTTAATGATTTATTAGGAAAAAAATCTTATGAAATACCCTCTAACACAACAACTAATTTCATATTCCGCATAAACCATCTCATTTACTATACCAAAAAAACTGATTCCTCTAAAGAAAGTTAAAACCCTATGAATCTCTTTCCTTGGAATTGAAAAACGTTTAGGTTGAACTCATCTAAATTGACATTGATAGGTAAAGATCCTTATGAAGAATTCCATTTTCTTCATCCAACCATTCTGATTTCCACATAATTTTTTTCATAAATTAATAATTCACAAGCATATCCAACTAGCATATCTCTCAATCGAAGAGTTTCATTAGTTAATATTTCAAAACCATATCGAACAAGAGCTGTATGCAGCATAAGTCCCGCCATTTGTGAAAAAATGGAATGGAAGCAGGTTAAAATTGGAACCGAAGCAGTTTATAAAAGAGACAAGAGACTTATTAACTCCAACTTTGCAAATTCAACAACTCAGGGGAAAATTACTTTAAACTAGTCAATTTTAATGAGGATGCTGGCCAATGGGTGGCTATAAACCTGCTACTAACATTCTCTTGGAAGTCTCGAAAGCGTTTTTGACAAGCCCATGCTATGCATTTCCTCTGTGCATATCCTACAATCATTTTAGGGTACAAGACCATATTTCTTTGAAGCCTTTCTATGAAAAAACTTAAAACCTTACCAATAGCACCATGTTTTCTAGATCTTGCAAACATTGTAGACCATGAAACCACATTTCTTTTAAGCACTTCTATGGAAAACTTAAAGCCTTACCAAAGAGTGCCATGCTTTTCATATCATGCAATCATGGTATTCAATGACACCAAATTCCGTCGAGGGAGTTCTTTAAAAATCTTTAAGCTATTGTCAAAAAGACAATTTTGTGCATATCTTGTGATCAAAATATTCTATAATAAGCCATGTCGTGAGCTTTGAGGAAACAATGGAGTTCAAGGGTTTAGCATGGACAGTGGGCATAAAACATTATCAGGTTTGATAATGGCAGGGGGTCGCTTCTGAACAGAACTGAAAAAGCTCTTGCATATTCTAAATTGTATTTCATCCTTAACGGCGAATAACTTGCACAAGTGTGATCTTGTATCCTCCACATGCGAATGGAAGATAGAGCTAGGGAAAGATGTTGTAATATCCCTGGACCAAAATAAAAGGATTAACATGAACTGTTGAATAATATCCTAGAATTGTCAATCACAACTGAACATCCATATTTGCTATGTAAATTGCTTACAGTTTTTTCATTATGGATTTTGTAATTTAGATGCCCCAAACAAGAAATTCAATGAAATTAGAATGCAGACGTATAGACTTGCATTGAATAACAATGGAATTAGAATATCATTTTCAAATGACAACTGTCAATCTTTATCTTTCAATTTTGTACATAAATGGTAATAAAACGAGACTGAAACCCCTGTCCTCATCAAGAAAGGTGTCCTGGAGGAATAAGGCTTACTAAAAATAGTGCCGAAAGCAGTCCATCAATCATAATTTTGGTCCATAATTACAAAGTTGAGAGTTGATAGCATGCTCATGCCCCAAAAGGAAAAAAGTTATATAAAGAAACAAGAGTATAGTGTAACAATTAAATGTTTTTAGCATAGTA
>JAGRRI010022722.1:0-10176 GCA_018584345.1 Thuja plicata
TGTATTATTGGATTTTCAACAACTGGATGCCTTAAGTAGAAGGTATGTTGGGGATTTACCTATTTACTAGGGTTTTTTATTATTTTTTTATAAATTTTTTATGATCAAAAGGCTATTTTAGATGATGGGGCTTAGAAGTGGGATTCACATCCTCTTTTGATCTATCCTTGGACCCCTTTTTTCAACACCCTTAAGGAATTTGTCAATGTTTCTCCTATTTGGGTGAGACTACATTATCTCCCCTTACATTTTTGGTGCAAATCTACCTATGTCGTAATACCAAATACTAGTGACTAGTTTTTGAAAGTGCACCTAACAACACATTATTTTTTCACTCCTCCTTTTCCCGCATTTTTGTTAATTTTGATCTAACTAAATTTTTGCCTAGGGAGATTGTATTTAAGGTCATTGGTTTTCCTTGGGTGCAATTAAACATCTATGAAAGAATCCCTTTTCAATACAGGAACTATTTTTCTATTGGCTATTTGGCCTCTAGTTGTTCTCATGGCCATTGCAAGTCGTCTTCCTCTACTTTTTGGATGAATGCTCTTTTCTATCATCCCGCAATTTTCCTTGTTGATTCGAATGATGACTTTACTAGTTTAGAAACTTCTAATCCTCCCTCAGATCTTGTAGCTGGAAACATTGTTTCCTTTGTTCTGCATAAGAGGTTGGTTCTTGTTTTTGCTACAATTGAAACTCTTCCCCAAGATTAGTTGATTGTTCTTGACAATCATATTTAAACCTAGAATGCTCCTATTACCATGAGTCTAGTTAAGGCATCAGTGCCCTACACCTATTATAATAGTGGGCATTGCAGTTCAAAAGATTCCCCAACCCCCTGTCAATATATTCTACATTTTGTTAACAAATCTCCTTGGACAATTGTACAATGAATAAAGAAGTGTAATGAGAAATTTTCTTCTTCTAGATTTTGATTTTAGACAAATTGCATGAAGTCCTAATCCAACTTAGTCATTCCTTTTCTATTGCATCCTCTTTTTTTTTCTACTTGGGTTTCTTATTTTTCTGTTTTAGTCCTACTTTGTAAGAGATTTTTGGATCCTTTAAAAACCCACCTTACTTTAATACCAAATATGATGAACTATAACTGATTGAATGTTTGAAGATGACAAGTTGATGATCATCGAGCTGCAGAAAGTAAATGCAAGAGATTAAATCAGTTAATGTATTGTATTGTCATTGATGTCAACCTAATTTGTTATGATTGGTCATATACATAATGTCATAGAGTTTAAGAAATAAAAGAGATAAAGTTAATGTTATCAGAAAACATATAAAGATAGTGTACACCGAGTGATAGTAAACACCGACGGACAGTGCACACCAACGGATAGAGAACCCCAAGAAAGTCACAGTGTATGCTGAGAAAAGCAACCCTGAGCATAAGTAATGTTCACAGTGTTTCCCGACGGATAGAGAACACCGAAGGTTAGTGTTACCCGAGGACAAATGGAGTCATTGAACGAACAAACTAAGATTTGATCAGCGATCAGAACTAGAGTTAGGAAATGACAAAATACTTAGTTGGTAGGAGCTAAATATAGAGTTAACTGATTGATTAATTTGTTTTCATCGATCTGATAAACTAAGGATAAGAAGGATATTTAAAGCACAGAAAAAGGAGAGATTTGTGGAATAAATCTAAAGAAAAGCTTTAAAGATTAAAGCAATGCATGACAACATTTGTGGATCAAGAAAGCTGTCTACGTCAAGAACAAGAAGGACAATAAATGGTGAAATCATGTCTATATAAAGAGACAAGTAATTCATTATGAAAAGAGGAATGTTGAGTATAATTCTGGTGAAGATAGAAGTCTTCATGCAGATTTAAGCATACAGGCTGAAGGACAGAGCCAAGAATTCTACAGACACCGAGAAACAAAGAAGCAACAACATTCACCGAGCAGAAAGAATGGGAGAAAAAGGAATTGAAGAGAACATTGATCAAAAGAGGTATTATGGACTTACAATATATCTTAAAATATGCAAGCTTAAGTTGTATTTATGAACAAATCATTTACTATTTCAGTTTAACCATTGATTCATAAAATCTCTTAAATGAGTGGGATTTAATAGTCTTTATTATATTGAGATACATCCTTAGGAGTATCAAAAGGTTTTCATGTTGACAGCATAGTGAACGCTAGGTCAAGTGATAAACTGTTAGTTTTAAATCCTTTAACAAGGTCGCACTTAACAATGTGTTTGTAACCTTTAACAAGGTTGACTATTCACCGAGCTCACTTCAGAAGAGTGAAAATTTTGGGTTACCAGTCACAAGTGGTTTTTCCCTTAATAGGGTTCCGCGTTAAAAATTCATGTGTCAAATGTGTATATGGTTCATAACTTTGATGTTTTGCTTTACACATTACTAAAACAAGATTGGTTGATAAAAACTAAGTTTATTTACTAATATTCAGTAAAGGTTAGGAAAACATAACTGCTATTCAGTAAAGCTTAAGAAAAGGATAAATAGTATAATCATCGAGTAGTATATACATGTTAGATTTACACAAGGCATACATCTTGTAGGACTGAAGATAATTGAAGGTATTATATTTGTGATATAAATATTTTGTTGGATTATTAGATTAATTGTTTAGGCCACTGATTCACCCCCCCTCTCAGTTATTCTAATGTTTGGTATCACAACTTGTGTGCTTGGAAGAGAGTTTTAAGACTCAAGCTAAAGATCAAAAGATGAGCAAAAGGGATGTGCCTATGTTGAACAAAGACAACTTTGCATCATGGCAAAGCAAGATAAGACTCCACCTATTAGGTATTGGAAATGATGTCACATAGTACTTGGATACTAATTTTTTTTAACTACTGGACCTCTGACATTTGATCAATTGAGAGAGAAACATGAACAAAATTCAATGATGATATAACTTGCTTCCTCACTCTCTGATGCTAAATTTGAAGATGTCAAATCATGCACCACTGCAAATCAAAAGTGGGATAAACTCAAGCTAGTCCATGGAGGAGATAAAAATGTGATAAGAGCTAAGGTTGAAAGCCTAAGAGGAAAGTTTGATGACCTAAGAATGAAAGAAGGAGAAAACATCACTCAGTACACTAGCAGAATCAAGGAAGTCGTCAATGCTATCCAAGGTGTAGGAGGTGTACTTGAAGAAGAAATAGTGGTAAGTAAAATTCTAAGAACCTTACTACCTATTTATGCTATTAGAGTATCTGGAATTCAAGAAATGAGAGCAGTATCAAATAACAATGTTACTCTAGATAGTTTGATTGGTAGAGTTATTTCATTTGAGATGAATAACTTTGACAACAATGTCTTACCAACTATTGCGTCTGCATTCAAATCGTCTCTAAAAATAAGTAAATCAAGTCATAAACACACTATGAGAAATGATAGTGAAAGTGATAGTGATGAAAAAGAACTTGATGAGATTGAAGCACTAATGGCTAGAAGATTGCAGAGAGGCAAAGGTAGATATAAAGGTAAATTACCATTGGTATGTTTTAATTGCAAAGAGATTGGACACTTTGCTGCTAGATGCCCTAACAAGAGAAAAGAAGACAGAAAAATGACAGATCTTATGAAAAGAAGCTTGACAGAGGTGATGACCGAGATTTTCAAATCAACTGACAATCTGACAGAAGAGATAACCGAGACTACAATGACAAAGGGAAAAAGGATTGTTACCTAGCTGAGAACAAAGCTGAAAATACTGACAGTGAATCTGATGAAGATATTAAGGTGGTATTTGTTGCTATGAAGGATGATTCAGACAAAGAAGAAAGGTATGTTGAAACTGCACTCATATCTAAGGTTAGTAAAAATGATGTCTTGATTATTGATAGTGGTTGTACTCACCACATGACTGGAGATAAGGAAAAGTTTGAAACTTTTGAATATTATAATGGTGGATCATTAAGAATGGGTAATGACTCACCTTGTCCAGTTGAAGGTAAAGGAACCATCATGTTGAATAATCTGATCAGGTGTGGAAATGCATATTGGGTGAAATGACTTAACTATAATCTATTGAGTGTTTCACAACTAAATAACACAGGTCACCGAGTTGCATTTGAGAACAAAAAGGCAAAGATCTATCATGAATAAGGAAGGTTGATCGGTACTGGTGAACAAACAAAAGGTAACCTATTCTATCTTGATAAGATTGAAACCACTTGTTTATTGGCTAGAAATGAAGACATATGGTTGTGGCATAAAAGGTTATATCATGTGAATTTTGACAACATGGTTAGGATAATCAAGAAAAGAAAAGTAAGAGGCTTACCGAGCATGTCAAAACCCGACCATGTCATGTGTAAGAATTGTAAAAAAGGTAAAATGAAAAAGTTTAGTTTCAAGAGAAAAACCTACACATCTAATGCTATTCTAGAGTTAGTCCATACTGACCTATGTGGACCAATGAGAACAAAGAGTTATTACGGTGATAGATACTTCATTCTATTTGTTGATTATTATTCTAGAATGATGACTGTTATGTTCCTAAAAGAAAAATCAGAAGGATTTAAGATGCTTAGATGGTATACAACCATAGTTGAAAAAAAAAGTAGAAAGGGACTAAAATGTTTAAGTTTAGATAGAGGAGGAGAATTTATTTCTGATGAATTCACTAACTTTTGTATTGAGCATGGAATTACAAGACATGTTTTTGCACCAAGAACACCACAACAGAATGGGATTGCTGAAAAAAGGAACATATCAATTGTTGATTGTGCCAGAACACTGATGATTGAAAAAGGCATCACACAAACATTCTGGGGAGAAGCTAGAAGTACTATTCTCTATACATTAAACTGAGTTCAATTAAAGAAAGACACCAATAAGAGACCTTATGAACTATGGTATGGATACACACCTAACGTAAGTTACTTTAGAATTTTTGGAAGTCAGTGTTATATTTTGAAAGATGATAGAAATAGAAAGCTTGAATCGAAAAGTGATGACAATATCATTAATAATCCCCTATTGCATCTATGCAATCTCCAATGTCTTAAAAAATCTGGTCACATAGAGATGCCCGACTAGTGCTTGCAGGAAATTTCAGCAAATAGGTTTCCCTTGCTGAGAACTTTATTGCACATTGTCTCTGCTTACATTTCCCCAATGGTCATGGTGCTCCAATGGTGGAAAATCAAGCCAGAGACATGATAGACTGAACCCTCTTACTCATGTGGTTCTGACTAGATACTAATAGACTGTTGATACCCTACGAGTACTCAATAACTCAAACAACTCAAATGAATTATATACTAAAGTAAAACATTAAACATCCATTCATATATATAAAGTACAGAGTAAATAAATGTGCAAGAAAAACCATAATTTTGTATTTCCTTTGTTCATCAGTTTGCTTACATTTCAAAAGATTATCTGTTCCACACTATTCTCCCTTTTTATAGCTACTGTAAACTCTCCCTCATCCTATAACATTCCCTCTGGTATATCCACAAAATTCTTGGTAACGCCCAAGTAGAATTCTAAACCCTAGTGACCGTTATAGAAGATGAATAGATGCATCAGCATAAGCATCCTAAACTTTTCATGTCCTCATTGGCCAAATAGAATTCTAGTCACATCGAGACCTGATGACTTCATGAGGAATTGAGAACTAGCACATTTCTAGTCATGTCGATCCCCGGTCACTTCATTAGAATAACACACACTGATCATATGGATAGCATTTTCCATCGGGGTAGCTAATTTTTAGACTTGCCGATCCCCGATCACTTCATCGGAGTAACATACACCAATTATTGGGATAGCATGTTTCATCAGGGTAGCACATTTTGAGACTTATCGATCCCTGATCACTTCATCGGAGTAACATACACTAATCATCAAGATAGCATGTTCCATCGGGGTAGCACATTTGGATTCTTATTGATCCCTAATCACTTCATCAGAGTAAGTTATATGTTGATAGTGCAAATTTTACAATTCTGTTCAGAATGCATCTAGGCCTTTTGTGATCTTGACCAACTGGTTGATTTTGATCCCAAAACAACCTAAGGACTTAACAAAATAAAATCTACCCTATTATGGACCTCTTTTGACCAGTTTGATCATGAGGTCTTATGTGTGTTGCTCATGTCAATGACCTTACAAATTTGGGTCCTTATTACACACCCTTATTGACTCTTATTTAGATATCTTTAGACTCATGACATTCCACGAGTGTTGTCTCTAGAGGTGCTCCTGAACTATACTCTCTAGGTGATTGAATCTCAAGTCCACTTGAGATGATTTCTTGCAAGGTTGTGCCATGTTTCTTCATTTGATCTTTATCTATCCATATTACATCTGATTAAGAGAGTTCTCTCCATTTAACAAGGTATTCCTTGTAGACTTCATTCCTTGTTTTCTTCACAACTTTGGTATCTATGATCTTCTCAAGATTTGGTGGTTCTTGGAGTGGAAAGTCCTTCAATATTTCTTCTTGATCAGTTACTTGCAATGAATCACCTACATGTACATTACCTTTAAATGGTGTTAATTCTGCCACATTAAAAATAAGAGATATACCAATGTTTGAAGGTAGTTGTAGTTCATAGGCAATATTGCCAAACTTATTAAGGATTATTAAGGATTTTGCATGGTCCTACTTTCTTCATCATTAGTTTTCTATGTTTCCCCTTGGGTAACCTCTCTTTCTTCAGATTTACCCATACCAAATCACCAACATCAAATTGTACATCTCTCTTTTTCTTATCAGCCTGCTCCTTATACTTCTTTGTGTTATTTTGCAATATCTTTCTAACTTGATCATGAACTTCTTTAAAATACTTGTATAAAATTCTTCACCATGAGCACAAATATGTTCCTTTGATGGTAAGTCTCTCAATTCTAATATCCCTCTTGGATTCAATCGCATCTGAAATAGGCTTTTTCTTGTACTTCCATTGACAGAATCATTATAAGCATATTCAGCTTGTGGAAGAATGGAATCCCATTTTTCTCCATACTATTTAGTGAGACATCTTAACAAATTTCTCAATGTCCTATTGACCACTTCAGTTTGGCCATCAGTTTGGGGGTTGTATGCTAAACTAAAAGACAAATTTGTGCCTAGCTTCCTCCACAAAGTCTTCCAAAAATTTCCTACAAACTTCACATATCTATCAGACACAATGTTTAAAGGAATTCCATGTATTCTTACCACCTCTTTGAAGAAAATATCTACAACATAAGAAGCATCACTTGTAATTTTACATGGAAAGAAGTGTGACATCTTACTAAACCTGTCAACAACCACAAAAGCACTATCAAATTCTTTTTGAGTTCTATGAAAACCCATCACAAAGTCTATGCTAGCACTTTCCTACGGCCTGGAAGGAATGGGAAGTGGCTGATATAGTCCAACATTCATTTTTTTCATTTGGCTTTCTGACACACTATACATGGATCCACAAAGTTTCAAACATCTCCCTGTAATTTAGGCCAGTGATAGAACCTTCTTACCAATTCAAGCATTTTGTCTAACCCAAAATGTCCCCCCATGCAACCACTGTGTTTCTCCTTGATTATATTATCCCTCATTGAGAACTTGGGAATGCACAATTGACACCCTTTGAAAAGAAGACCATATTGGATCAAATACTCAAAAAATTCTAAATGATATATTTTGTCAAAATTAGAACATGCCTTGTATATGTCTTTGAAGTATTCATCATCAGCATACATACCTTTTAGTGATTCAATCCCTGCACTTTCTAACTGAATTTTAGACATCATTAATGCCCTCCTACTAAGAGCATCAACAACTTTATTGGAAACAACTTTCTTGTGTTTGATTATAAATGCTTGGATTGATTCAACCCATTTCATATGCTTGTGACTCAATTTCCCTGATTGTTTAGGAAACTTAAGGCCCGATTATCTGTATACACAATAATTTTTTTTGGAAGCAAGTAATGTCTCCACTTCTTTAGGGATTGAACCAATGCATAGATTTATAATTCATAGGAAGATATTTCCTCTTAGCATCATTTAATTTTTCACTAAAAATACAATTGGTTTACCCTCCTGGCTGAGTACTGCACCTATTTCCAAATGACTTGCATCACATTCAATCTGATTTTTTTTGTTAAAATTAGGCAAGGTAAGAATAGGTTGTTGTGATACCTTTTTTTTTAGCATTTCAAATGCTTCATATGCTTCCATAGTCCATGAGGATTTTCACTTTTGTCCACATCTGATTGTTTCTAACATGGGAGCACAAATCTGGCTGAAATTCCTAATAAAATTCCTATAAAAGGTAGCAAGACCATGGAAGCTTCTTACATCACCAATTTTTCTAGAAGTTGGCCATGTGAGAATGACATTCACTTTATCAGGATCCATTTTTAGATTCCCCTTGGAAATCAATCACTTGTTTATTGGTGTTTTAAAATAATCAAACCCATAAATTTTTATCTTCATTATTTCCATTTTCTATCTCAATTTAGCTATCGTAGAGGTTTACCGTCTAAAGTAATTTGAATGTTATTTCTATCATTATGATTGAAACATGATGCTTTCATATGACTCTTTTGAAGAGAAGTGTGCTTGAGCAAAATTACATGTTGCACACCAATGAAAGAGGTTCTCATACGCATCCATGTAGTCACCAATATGACATGCATCAAGTACAAAATATTTATATTGAATATTACGAGTTGCTAAAATAATAATCTATACATTTTTTCCCCTCATGTATGGTTTATCCTATGATTCATGCAAAGAACCAGTAATAACTTAAAATTTAAAATAAGTAATAAAAGAAGGTAAAAGATCAACAATGATGTTACTTCTTCTTCACTACTTGTATCACCAATATGTGCATGCATTGCATAATCAATTACCTAGAGATTCGTTAATCCTAAAATGCAAACTTCAATACATTAAATCATTTAATTAATATCATCATGTTCTTAAAACCAAATACTTTTATTTATCCATATTTAATAACATTTAATTATATAATATATAAATTTTCCATTATTGCTGGCATAATTCTAACTATTTTGTCTAAGTTGATTTATCCTAAGTTATATGCATCATATTAAATATGGCTATCTTAAGCATTAGCGAGGTAAATTTTTATTTAAAAGAATCTAACGATGAATATTTCTAATCTATTTATATTGTTTATTAATGTTGACGGGTTCCTAAATTATTTAGAAGTGGTTATAAATTAAAAATTTGATGATGTATAAATAAAGTTTCTTAAGAATTAGTATTTCATGCATTTTTTAATATTTTAAGCATGTATATGTTAAGAGTTTCATACAAAGAATATAATAATTAAGACTATGAATGAATTTTTTGATTAGGCTTAAACAACACATTCTGAGTTTTGACTTTCTTAAATCTGACTTATCTAAAATTGTTCAAATATATAAGTACTATTGAAGAAGCTAAAGCTAGTACAATTTTAGATAAACCATACAAATAAATCAAAGCTTGAAATGTGTTCTTTAAGACAAACCAAACTTTTAGATTTGTAAGACACTCAACTATAAAAGTTAGAAATGAAATGTAACATTTTCCTGTGATGGCAGCTCGTGGAATACCTTGTCTCGTTTGCAGGTGTAAACGTGAATTCCCTAAATGATGAAAACATGACTGCACTTGACGTAGCATTAGCAGCAGCCCAACACAATCCCAATTGCGCCATCATTGTACAGAAACTGGAAGATGTAGGAGCTATTAGGTGGAATCTTGTACAAAAATCTAATACAATTTCTTATCTAACTAATGTTCCCAAACAAGGTGGAGACGCAGATATCATAAATACAGACATGGTGGTGGCATCACTGATTGCCACCGTCACATTTGCAGCCATGTTTCAAATCCCAGGAGGAATTGAGGATGACAAAAACAGTATACACTATGGAGCTGCCAAGATGGCATTGAACAAACTTTTTAGAGTTTTTATATTCTCTAACAGTGCAGCTTTCACCACTTCGTTTACAGTAGTTGTGACGTGGTTAATTCGACAAGTGTTTGGAGAGACTTCTTTGGCAAGAGGGTCGGCTCTGTGCCATATGTCAGAGGTGGCATTGATAGTCTCAATCTTGTGGACGATGGTAGCATTCGTGAGTGCCACCATTATCGCCACAATACCAGCCAATTATCACAGCTTGAAAAGTAAGCACAACGAAGCTTTCTCC
>JAGRRI010022803.1:0-15261 GCA_018584345.1 Thuja plicata
TGGTATGACTATGTGATCTAATAATACATTGTCTTAAAGATTTCAACTTTCCACAATTAAAAATAAATAAAATATTTTAATAATAGTTATAGGTAGTGAAAGTAGAAATCTTGCATTTTGCAAAATATGAATACATTTAAAGTGAACCAAAATCATTCAAACATAAATAAGTAAATAAATAAATAAAAACTTGAACACTTTTGCACTTGCCAATGTGTAAAGTATAATTAGAGAAACCATCTTAAGGGATTAAAACGTTGTTGATATTTGTAGGCATGTGTGTCAAGTGTCATCAACTATCTAGTGATTCTTTTTGAAGCCCCACCAATAATATTGAACAATAAACAAATTTTTTTTTTTTTGTTTTACTCATTTACTGTCGCAATTGCGACGTCAACCCCTGAATTGTGACGGGGGTGCTGTAGCGGCAACGCCAAACGCCCGTCGCAATTGGATTGGTATCCATCGCAATTACGACGTCAGCCAAGGGGATTGCGATGGGGTTTCTGTAGTGGCGACGCCAAGATCCCATCGCAATTGCATTGGGACCCGTCGCAATTGCGATGCATTCCACAAGAATTATGGCCAGATGATGCATTGGGACCCGTCGCAATTGCATTGGTATCCATCACAATTACGACATCAGCCAAGGGGATTGCGACGGGGTTGCTGTAGCGGCGACGCCAAGATCCCGTCGCAATTGCATTGGGACCCATCGCAATTGCGACGCATTCCACAAGAATTATGGCCAGATGATGCCAGAATAAAATGGCGGTATAGCGACGGATATCTGTCGTAATTGCGACGGGTGATGACGGGCGTCGTAATTTGCGACTAAAAACGAGCGATGTTTACTACTGTCGCACTGGCGACACATGTCTGTCGTAATTGCGACACATAGCCGTCGCAATTCGATGCCAAATGTATTAGTGTTTCTTGATCTACATACATTATACAATGACATATTTACATTATATATGAAACCTTATGACCTAATTAGAGTTTTACAATGTCTTACAAGACCTAAGATCAACGGTGTACAAAATTTACCTTGATCAACTAAACATAGGAGATATAAACAATTAATGTTTTGAATCCATAATTAATGTTCTCCTTGATCATTGTAAACCATTATCCAAGTCAGCAAAACATTTTTACCTAGATTGATGTGCCATTACAAACTTTTATGTGACCACTGGTCTTCTTGGTAAATATTTTCTCTTGGTGTTCGGTGTTGTCTGTGTAACTCAGTCTAGACTGTGTTCTCACTGTATACTGCTGGTCGGTAAAGTCTGTCTACTCGATGACCATTGCACTCAGTTAACTCTATGTGTGATCAGTGCACTTGGTTAACTTTGTACTTCGGTGATCATAACAACTAGTCTATTTGTGACTTTGTTACCGACTGTGTATTTGAATGCTTGAATACTAATGACATTCTTCAAAGCTCATGTAGAGTAACATTCTCCCCCATTAGCATTAGTATCAAAAACTGGTATATGTAGATGTACACACACATCAACTTATACATAGTTACTATACATAGTGACTCCCCCTTTGTACATGCTCGATATATCCACATGTCTCCCCCTATATACATTGTACATATATTTCCTCTTTTTTGAAATTAATGAAAAATGAATAAACTTACAACTTGTCAAAAATGTTAGGATGGGCCTTCTACAAATTTTCCATCAACTTCTACCATTCCTCCTTTAGGTATTGAAGGGTCAAGAGCTCTAGGTTTAGTTGAGGATGCATATCATGTATGCTCTCTATAACTGATAGCTCCAGGGTGGAAATCAAGTTCTTTACCAATATCACATGTTTCTGCATCATAACCAAATGTGGTAGTAATGTTGCATGTAGCTCAGTTACCTGTCCTCTAATTTTTTCCTCTTCTTTCTTCAAATCTAGTCTCAACCACTGGTTTTGTAGAACCTTCGTGTAATACATCTGCAATGCATGTTGCTCGGTTGATAGACTATTAGCACTATCTATGAGACCTTGATCTAATTTGTTCATCTTTTCACTAAGCTTGGTAGTGAAGTGATCTAAAGTGCATACATTATGTAGAATTGTAATGGCTTTAGTAATAACAACTTCCAATCCATTTATAAATTCTAATAGAGTTACTTTGTTTACTACCACTGCTTGCTTGATTTTCTCAGTAACTTTATATTGAATCTTCTTTTGTGCGCTTTCGTCTAACTTATGCTCAGCATCAATGTCTGGAATATTTATTTCCTCGGTGAGGAGTGCAAGTTGATCGAGTATGGGGGTTTCTTCATTAATGTTCACATCTAGAACAACTTGCATTAGGATCTCCTTAGTGGTCTCTAGTACCTGCACACTTTTACATTCCTGCCTCACCTTATCTTCTATTACTTTTCGAGTGCAAAGTTCACCATACCTTGTCAAAATGTCAGGGTCAAGTGTCTGTGGATCACAATTGGCAATGTAAATGATTTCATCAAGTTTCACAAGACCCTTTCTCCCTTTATTCATTTTCTTCTTCTTCTCTTTTGTTCTCAATGAAGGAGATAGTGTTAAAGCCAATTGAGCCTTTTGCTCAGTTTCTTACTTTGGGGTCTTGTTCAGTGTGATACCTTGTGAAGGTGCCTTGGTAGCTGACCTGATGTAAGTAGTAGAGATGTCTTATGTCTTTGTTTCTATGTTACCTTAACATTTTTCTTCTATAATAGTCGTATCTTGAGGTGCATCACCTTGTGTTGTCCTACTACTATGCTCGGTCTCTTTACCTTGTGTATCACCCTTGTCTTAAGTTGTATTTGTGACCTTCTTAGGTGAATTCTATTGTGCTTCACTCTCAATCTCAATAGCTTGTACCAAGATAGCCATATCACCTTGTACCATTACTCGGGTGACCTCTGTTTTGTCTTCCTCATCTATGGTCTTGGTTGCTCCAATTTTTTCATCTTCTTTTTCCTTATCATTAGGATCACCTTCAGTTATGTCATTTATTGTGATCTTTGGATGATTTAGATTACTCAATAGTACATGAATACTATCTAATACATCATCAACTACTGCATCTTCAACATTTATTAGTTATGTGAACAGTCAATGTCCCTCAATATCGATTGTAGATGCAATGTCCTTTAAATCCTTGGTTTCCTCTCGTAGAGTGAGCAGATATTTCTAAATCATGGTGCTCTCTTCATCCATTTCCTTCATTTTCCCTTGAAGTATGTTCAATGTTCTTACTTTATTGGGGAATTTCTTGTCAATTGTTGCATAATATCATCAATCTCTTCTACTATGCATTCAACCTTAAGTAGAGTGAGAGTTGCTTCTCTCATCTATTTCTTAGTGTTAAGTGCATATGTCCATCTGGCTGATACCTTTGCATATAATTCTTGTAGAATGTAACTAGAAAATTCAATAGGGACTCATTTTAAATTGATCATCATACCTATGACATCTTTTTCAAGTTTATCTTTGTACTCAGTATTTAGATTAACATAAGTGTGTAGCTTAGGATGTGCTAACCGCCTGGTTGTGATTGCCTCTATAATTTCATCAATAGTCTTCGGTGCTTTGTTCAGCACAACCTTAAATTGTATATTTTTTTCATTAGAATCATCCTTGTCATCCTTATTCATTACATATTTCTTCCTTTGTCTCAGTGTTGGATTCTCGGCAGTGCTATTCTATTTCCTTGTCTAATATGTGAATTTTGGTGATGGCTTTGTTATTTTTACAACTCCTTTCTTTAAAGGTGGTGACCCTGTTATCACCGATTGTGATCTCATCCTTTATGGAGACTCAGTATTTATTCTATATGCCCTTTTTGGACTTAGGTGCCTCAACTTGTTATTAATCAAACTCAGTGGCATCAACATCTTGTTCAAGTTCAAAATCTTTACCAACTAAAGTTTGCACCTGAGTATCATCAACTGTCCGTTCCAGTTCTTCATCTTTGATAGAAAAATTTCTTTCCAAATTCTTCACAATTTTGGTTTTCTTCCTACTTATCTTCTCAACTTGTAATCCAATTGATGTTTGAGTCTTTGCTTCCTCATATGTTCCAAATCTCATGGCAGATTTTTCAACTAGTTTATTCAATAACTTCTCTATAGCATTAGACGTAATGTCAATGTTGATTTCATATTCCATTGGAGGTAGCCATGTTGTCCTTAGTTGTACTAATTTGATAAGAGTAGTATTTTTGTCAACTAAAAAATAGATTTCATCCTTGTATTTTTTTACGAACTGCACTTGTATTTGTGTTCTCTTTTTTATCCTAGCTTTAAAATTTGTAAAGTAACCATTCATCACTGGTTCAAAGTTTGTGCCCAAATTTTTAATAAAGTCATTGATTTGCAGTGTAATCGGTCGGTTTGGCTTCCATTTCACATTACCAATCGACAGAAAGAATTTTTTAGATAGAAGAATGTGCATAGAAGTAGAGAACCAAACTTACAAGTATTTGACCGTGCTGATCAAATTTTTTGCATGTTCTTTTCAAGTTGCCTCTGCAACAGGTCAGTGAGGTCAAGTCGTAAACCTTTCTTTATAATCTTGTATGTAATGTCAACATCTACAAATGCAATGTTGTTCGGTCTACTCGATCGGAAGATCTTGTATCCAATAACATAAGCACCAAATAAAAGTTGACGATCACCAATTGATTTTATCTTTAGACCTCTTTCGTCCCACTTGGCTCTTGTAAGATTTTCTATCTTGGTTCTAGGTGGGTTTCTTAGATATTTGATTTTTCATATTTTGGATACTTAATTACTGCATGAATAACATATTTGGTTATCTTCTTTCGATCATCAAGCCAGAGATTTCCATCATGAACTTGACTCAAAACAATGCGGATCCATTCGGTTTGAAATAGCTTTGGGAAATTAAGGGCATTGGTTAACCCTTTGACCTCTAGATTTTTATGATCATCTTTTATTTCCTCATCTGTGCCTATTGACTCATAAGTTGACATGATCTCAAAATCCCTTATTTCACCTATCTTATAGTGAATGTATGAACACACATATTGAACTAAAAAAACCCTAGGCAGCATCGATGAAAATGTGCCTTTGTCATCGGGTTTGGCTGCATTCTGGGGATGTATCTTGTAGTTTGGCTCTGTACAAGTGGAGTTCTTAAAAAGAAAGACCTCTTTCTCTTTCTACATCTTTGCCTTCATAGTTTGAGATGAGGACCCGATTGATTTCTGATACAAGGCTTCTAATAAATTGTTTGAATGGCTCAGTAAGTGCAAATGCATAACTATTCTAACCTTTAAATGCTTGAAATATGGTCACAATCTCTCCAAAATCTTCTAATTTCTCTACAACGTAATCTCATCCATTTTCTCTTCTCTTCTCTATAATTTTTGTGTGAATAAATGAGTTCAGATCGATCGAATTTATACCAAATAACTTTAGTCGGTGCAATAAATGCTCACCACCAACCACTCGGTAGACAAAAATCATACTCATTTAACACTAACAATACTTTAACTCGGTGAGTATACCAAATGCTTGGTTTCCTTAGCAACTCGATTGTCTCACACATATTCACCGACTGATATTACTAACTTGGTACATATTAATCGACTCAACTAGATCAAAGTAATCAAAATAAAATACCTTAGTACATCTTAATTCATGCTAATTTTTCATTAGTGCAATGAATATAGAAACTGATGTAAGAGATTTGTATAAAAATATTCCATACCTGATTTTAGTGCTCAGGTGGAGATCGTGGAACCACCTAATCCATTGGATGAGGTGTCGCCTACTCTTGTGCTTGTTCCTACATTATCATTAGATGCTCTCCTCCACATTTGATTTATGATCCTCACGATTTCTTTAATTGTATTTCCATTTTCATAAGTATTTATTTGGTCTACACAATCTCTACTTAAGTGACCAACCTTGTGATAGTGTGAGCATACCATGCCATAGTTTGACCAATTCCTATACTTAGTTCTCCATTGTCTCATACATTTTGTTTTTATATGCCCATATTTATCACATACAGTGCAACTACCCCAAGTGTTATAATCTCAAGTATAAGCATTGCCTTGCCTTCTTGGTTGATTTACCTTTTCTTGTCCTTTAGGTTTCTAGATTTGCTTTGTGTTATTATTGCATGCTTGTAATGTATGACCATGCATGTTGCAATTTTGACAATATTTATCCATTTATGGTTTATTCTATTATTTTTTCAACTTGGATCTGCAGTCTTGTGCCTGATGTCCATCCTTATTACAGTTACAACAATTTCCATTAAATTTAGGAGGGTTTCAAGGAGTACCTTTTGCTTTGCTCCTGCAAACATTTGATGTGTGGTATGGTTTTCCATAGTGATGGCAAGGGGCTTCTAAGGTACACATTTCTCTATTTAGATTCATTAGATGATTCTCCTTCCTTGGTATACCATAATCTAGTATTGTTGTTAAGTCTTCTTTGATAGTTCAGAAATTCATCCATTCTATTAGTAATCTCTTCAGATCTCTTAATCACTTCATTATGTTGTTGTAGAATCTTCAATTCATTTCTCATTTTTTCATTCTCTTCTTTCAATACACCAATGTCTTCTATCTTTCTAGAAAGCTCAATATTCACTCGGTTTGCCTCATGACTCATAGAAACCACTTGATTGTTGATCTCAAAGTAGTATTCAATAAGTCTCATCATTTAAGATTCTTTTTCTTGTAACTTTTCAGTCATCTATCTTCTATCATCAACCACTATGTTTCTATCTTGTTCAGCTTTCTACATCATTCAAGACTTCAACCATTCTAACCATTTGTGTATCTTCACTGATCTATAGTTTTTTCACTTGTTCAGTAAGTTGTTGATTGCTCTTGGATAGCTTTGATATGATTCCTTCAGATGCATCAGATATGCTACTAGATTTAGACCTAGATGTGTCAAATGGGTCATGAATCGCTTCTTCTTGATAATCACTCTCATGACAATGAAGTTCCATTTCCTTTCTCTTAATTAGCATCTCTATGAGTTTATCTTTAGCTTCCTTGTATTGTTTGACATAGATTTGTAACTGTAACTTTTGATTTTCAATAGTTTTATCAAGTGTATTCCTTTTCATTGTAAGATCTTTTCTCTTCAATAATTAAACTTTCTAAACAAGAGAACTAGCTTTGATACCAATTGTTGGGATAATAGAAAGGTGTGTACTGAGAGGGGAGGGGTGAATTAGTACCCTTAAAATTTTTTAAACAAATCTTTGTAACTAAATGTTCTGATATAACTGATTGAGTATATAAATTATACCAAACATATAATGTCACTTCTAAAATGTAAATAAATGTAAACCAAATATAAAACATACATGGAATTTAAGTACACATGACACTAGTATTTTGGTATCGCAGAAAACCCATGTTAGAAGGTAAAAACTATGGTGGGGATGAGACCCACTAAACTTCACTACTATAGAAAATAAAGTAGCCGGTTAAAGCTGACAAAGATTGATCACTTCTGATGATCTTACCATGTTAGGAGTAACAATAAAATCAATTAGATCTACCTCATGTGAGGATTTACCAACACAAAGTATGTGTGCACTCTATTAAGAGATTTAGACAAAAATGGTTAAGTCTACTCTGTTAGGAGATTTTGGGGTCTATTACAATTGTTAGAGAGTAAAAGAATTCATAATCTAAACAAATACAATCTCTATATTGTGGATAACAGATCCTTTAAGTGTAATAAAATGTATCACCTTACTATGAATAATAATACCTTTTTCTCTTCTTCGTAGCCTTTTGTCTATTCTAAAAAATGATTACTGCAATGTAATCCTTGTCCTAAAACCCTTTTCTGATCTTAGATTTTCATAGTATGACAACTATTTGATCATTTCTTAAGCCATGTGACATTACACAATGACATATTTACATTATATATCAAACCTTATGACCTAATTAGGGTTTTACAATGTCTTACGAGAGCTAAGATCAACGGTTTACAAAATTTACCTTGATCATCTAAACATAGGAGATATAAAAAAATTTAGTTTTGTGAATCTGTAATGAATGTTCTCCTCGATCATTGTAACCATTATCCAAGTCAGAAAAAAGTTGTTACCTAGATTGATGTGTCATAACAAACTTTTATGTGACCGCTGGTATGCTCGGTAAATACTGTCTCTCAGTGCTGTCTGTGTATCTTAGTGTTGAATATGTGCTCAGTGTATACTGCTGCTTACTACAGTCTATCTTCTTGGTGATTATCTCACTCAGTTAAATTTGTGCGAGATCAGTGCACTCGGTTAACTCTACACTTCGGTGATCATACCGACTAGTCTGTCTGTGACTCTATTATCGAATGGGTATTTGAATGCTTCAATAATAATGACAATCTTCAAAGCTCATTTGGAGTAACAAAAAATATGATTGAAAAATGGATGACAAAATGAAAAGGTCATACAAAATGTAATGAAGATGAGCCTGTTGAAGCTCGGGAAGGACCTATTGATATTCAAGAAGATCAAATTCAAGTATAGGGGAACAAATTGATAGTTCTGAAAGTGGAAATATATCTTTTGACATGGGAAATTTGATGAAGATGAATGAGGATTCACTTTTCAATCAAATTTCATCTAAAGCAATGGTATCTGAAAGAACAATAAAAAAGAAATGCAAAAAAATTGGGATGAATATTTTAAAAATAAAAGTCTGATTGGAAAAGCACAATTATTTGCTAGGTTATGTAGGAACAAAAAAATGACTCCTGTTTTGGAGTTATTACGCATTGATAACAAGAAAAGCTTAAGAGATGGTGTAGATCAAATAATAGTTGAAAATTTGCAAGATGCATTGAACAATATTAACAACTCAAGTCCAGGAGTGGATTTAAGTGTTGCATTTAGAGCATTTATAACTACTTTATCAACTAGGAGGTTGACACAGAGAAAACAAGTACATGAAATTTATGATTTACCGAATGTATCTAGAAGAATTTTTCAAACATATATCAGGAAAAGAAATATGTTAGATGAAAACATTGAAAAGACTTTGGTTAATATTTGTAGACTTCCTAGAAAAGACAAATTTTTTGAATATTTAAAAAGAGAGGTCATTAAAAGGTGTACCGCTCACTCCTGTGTTTCTTCTAATAGATGAGAAACTATTTAGATGAAAGATGAAGAGACCAGTATGAAAACTACACATCCAAAACATTTTATAGATACAACACAAAGTGAATTATTTCAATCATTCAAGCAATAATTTTTAGATGTGAGAATATGTCAAAGAATGTTTGAGAGGTTGTGCCCTTGCTTTATATGCATAAGTAAGGTACATGAAACCTGTTGTTGCCGAAATCAAGTTGATTTTCATCTATATTTGCAATCATATAAAAAATTTATGGTAGGACTTAATTCAAATATGGTCATCCCTAGAAGTATGACACAATTTGTGAAGCTATTTTATGTGATAAATCACAAGATTGAGATGAGTTCAATGTATAAAAGTGCATGAAGAAATTGTGGACATTTACATAAATTTCCATTACAAATTAAGAATATTAATGTCTCAACACCAGTTTTGTGGAAGGGATTTGAATATGAGACATACCAAACTAAGACCGGAGAAGAATCCAAAAAATGTATTGAGGGAGAGTGAACTGCCCTACCTTGAGTTTATGACCAGGTTCCATACTATAATTTATCCACATATCCATCATTGGCATGGTGCACGATGGAAAGCTAAATGGTTTCGTGATTTGAAAATTTGTTTCCCACCTGGTTGTATTCTTTCAATTGTAGATTTCTCTTAGAAATATACATTCTCCCCTCAATCAGAGCTTCAAGCTCAATATTATCATTCTGAGCAAGTTGTGATATTTGTACAAGTGACCTATAGATATGCACAATTTGATTTGAATGAGGTAGAAAGTACCAATCCAAATGAATGCATTATCATCAAGGAGGTTAATTTCTATATCAGGGATGATAAGGTTCACAATAGGAGCTATGTGGCTCATTGTTTTGCAATGTATTTTTAAGATACTGTGAATCGTGGGATAAAGGATTCACAACATTGGATTTGGTTTGATGGTTTTGTAGGTAAGTGTATGCACTTCAACTCATTTTTTAATTGGCTATTTATGAAACATGCTAGACACAATGTTAAGTTTCTGTGGAACTTCTTTGAGAGTGGACATGGAAAAGGAGAGCAGGATGGAGTAGGAGCATGTGTGAAGCGTGCACTTTGCCTACATGAACTTGCTAGTACAAATGGTGTGAACTGTAGTTATATATATATATATATATATATATATATATATATATATATATATATATATATAATTTCAACTTAGATCCATTTTCTTTAAACGGATAGTTCAGAAATTTACAAGTATCATGATAGAGAATTCAAAGAAAATTGTTGAATGGTTTCAAATTCATTACACTAGTCGGGAAACCAAATACAAAAAATATTCTTTTTGGGAAGTGAAAGGTAATTTATATTTTCTTGGAAAAATATAAATTCATGTTCATTTATGTTATCCTAATTGTTGACCTAAAAATGTGCAACTTTCATTTCATATTTGTAACATATTTAGATAGATCTAATCCTTATAATTGCCAAAAGATTGTTGCTATTAGAATTTTACATCAATTGATGAGTACAGGATAACACAAGCCTTTATTTATTCAAGTAAGATAAAAATCATGTTTCTGTGCTAACTGCATTGAGGACAATTCAATGAGTCAGTGTGAGAATATTGTAAATGGATATGTTTCACAATGGGATATGAAGGAGTTAATCATAATGCCTCTTTATGAAGATGATGACATTGACATAAACATTCATCTTCCTTTATATTCAATTGATTATGAGCGTGTTTCTAATTTAGTTGTTACAAGTGCATGGACATACATGTTATTTTATTTAAATTTTATTTATTGTACTTTTGATTTCAATTTAATAAAAACTAGATTTGCATAGGTGATATTTTGGCTATGGTTGTGGATCCTAACAATGTGAAAAGTGTAGATTATTATCTACTAAGATGCATGAAAGGAAAATAGAAGTTGCCAGAAGAAATCGTAGATGAAGATGGACAGTCATATCTAACTAGTTCAATTGTTATTAAAGGAACATATTGTAACCACCCTAATTTGGTTTTCTCTGACCAGAGACCCTATTTTCCCTAAGTGTGAGCATACCCCTAATTATGTCAAAACAACTCTTTGATTAATTGGCATAATTCATTTTAACTCAAATGTAATTTCATAAAAATTAAAGTGATCTTATCACTAATTTACATTAATTGCCTTAGCCAATTAAATCAAATAAAATCAATAAAATCAAAAGAATTAAATACATGGCTAAGGTAATTAATTAAAAGGAATTCAATCAAACCTCCTAATTATAACTCTTCACTTGCAAAATGGAAACTCAATTCATTAGCGCCCAATGAGAGTTAAATCACTTGGATCACCTCACATGGATCACCAAGGATTCAATCTCCACTTCTCCTCATAACACAATCCCGACCTCTCATTTCTCAAATTCTTCTATAAAAGGAATGAATTTTGAGATCAATGGGCCCATAATTTTAGAATTTCATTTGCAAACTTATGTTGTCCTAATTTCTTAATGCATTTTATAGCTCAAATTCTAAGAATTATTATAATATTTCATTTGGAGCTCTAAAATGAACGTTGCATGTTACAATTTATCTTACATTCTTAAAATCTTCCATTCTAAGCATGAATGTGTCACTATTTTATGCATAATCTGAGGGAAAATTATAGCATATTTCATACTCTTCTTAAATAGGGAGCAATATGTCGATTTTAGTGATGTGTATGTGCTTTTCCTTTGTTATTTCATGTTTACCTCACTAATTCAATGGCATATTGAAGTGTTGTGTTGCAGCTTACAGATCAAAAAAATACACACATTTCTGGCACCCATAGTGGGGAAAATCCTCAGATTTCTCCTTGTTTTTACTTATTTTTGGCTAATTTGTGTTCTCTATTTTCAGGTCCAGAGTCACCTTTAGTTGCCAAAGCTCACATTCAGGAAAGATCATAACATTTAGGAAATAGCATCGCATCCTGGATTTCTAACATCACATCCAATAGATCCTGAATTGTATACAGGGAAAGCTCGCATCAGGTAATTCCCAATTCGTCTTTAGTGCAAAAGCTCACATTCATGAAACTTAGTCATATCCAGGAATTTTAGGCTTGCATCTCATAAAGGCAATCACATTTGGTTGGTTGAATTGAAATTTTTTAAGTCTAACCACTAATCTTATAACCATTATTGTTTTTGTGTTTTGAACAGCCTAACATTTTCTTGTAGGTTGTTGTTAGAGAATTTTTGTGAAAAAGTTGGAAAGCAACTACTAACTTATGGGTTACATGTTGCCAAATTGCTCAACATGACTTCTATTTTTCTAAGCTTTCAAACTTAGGAACATTTTCCATCATTTGATAAATTGACCAGAGGATTATACTCTTTTCCTTCAAGGAAAATTAGAAACTCAAAAGTCAATTTGAAACTTGATGAGAATTTGAGAAAATGAACAAGGAAATTTTTTTTCTAAATTTTGAGAGTAATTGAACAAGCTATTCATTAAGATTGTGTGAAATTGAACAAGAAAATTTTCTAATTTCTGGATAGTAATTGAAAAAGAAAATCACTAAATTTGTGGGAAAATGAAAAAAGCTCAAATTGTATAATTTTAGGATAGTAATTGAACAAGAAAATCATCTTAAATTGGGAAAATTGAAAAAGACAAAATTTTATTTCATATTATTTATTATTTCTTATAGTAGGAATTTAAAAATCAAACTTAAACACATTACTCAGTCCAACTAGCAAATTTTCTCTTTTTCCCAAGTTAGAATAATCAAGGACTCATCATGGAGGATAGAGTTTTGAGTTATAAAGTTTGAGGAAAATGAACATGTTTGGTGTGCTTGTGGGATAAAATGGCATGGAATATGAGAGTATGCTCGTCTTCTTTTGAAGAATAAAAAATCTAGACTCCTAAGTCGCCAATGCTTTGTCATTTTCTTTCAAAACATTAGAGGGCCAGCTGGTTGAGGAAAAAATATCTCGGGATGACTCAAGTGAGGACAGGTTTTATGTCAGCCCTTCCAACTCACTATAATCAATATGCTTTCTTGTAGGCCAAAGCCTCTAAAGACGTAGTCAGTTTTGTTCCCAGAATTTTGACATCATTCCTTGAAAATGCTTAAGTGTGTGTAGAGCAGAGCCACTTGAATATTTCTTGTGATTTTACAAACATTTGACTACTCATAGGGCTATACACCTCAATTTTTCCTTGTGAAATTCTATGGGGGGTGATTCCAAACAGAAGCCCATAATTAAAAAACATTTGAAGTCAAACTACCTGGTTTATCTCTAAAAGGGTGATAATCTTTGTGCAAGGAAAATAGTAATTGCCCTAAGATACTCTTCATTTCATGCCCTTAATTTCATTTTGAGTCGTCTAATAGGACATCATGACCAGAGCCATTGCGTGATTGGTGATGGTCGTATTCTGATTAGCATGTGAGTGTGTACCTAAGTCTACAAGTAAAGATTTTCACTCTATACCTAGACTCTAGGGAATAGGGATGTGTGTTTGATCACCCTTAACAAAAAAACATTTCTTGATGTGTCCTAAAAGCTCACTAAAAGATAATCTCCCTAAAAAAGCAATAAATTTCAATCCCTGACATACATGTTGTTTAAAACTCCTTGGAATGTCGTAGACAAACTCTGCTGTCAGAACAATTTTCATGTACTTCGAGACAAAATTGACAAACTTGAAAACTCATCATAGGCTTGCTTTTGTTCATTTTGAGGTCACATTTGGTTACATTAGCTAGTATCTAGGTAACTTGCTCCCTTTTGGTCATTCTTGGCTCGCATGCAGGAAAGTTGCTCTCATACTGAATATCAAAGCTCACATCTAGTTTGCATCAGCTCACATCTAGTAAATCATAGCTCCCATCTAGGGAGTCACATCTGGGATAGTGGATACTTGCACACATGTCACTCAAAGAAACTTAGTATTTTTGGATACCCTTTTGGCTCTTTAGTCTGGTCCTGTTTCTCTTGCTGGTCTGCCTATCACTATTTCACAATCTTCTTAGAAGTCTACCTTGCATTTCCTTTTGGATTCTCACAGTTGGTCTCAAAATGTGTGGTCTTTTCACTTATCAAAACCTCTTGATTCCCAAATCACTATTAGGGAATTCTAACCCTCTAACACTGGAGTCATTCACTCAAACCAAACACAAACTCTCTTTCACTACTTGGAAGCACTTACTTGGACAATTATGAATCCTATTTGACACTATTGGAAAACCATTGACAAAGTTGAGACCCAACTTTCATGGTTAACACAAGATGTAATCAATACATTGCTGACAAATTGGAAATACCTCCTAGATTTCTTTAGTTTCAACAAGGAGAGACATCTTCCAATCGCTTACTTGATCAAGACTCACCTGCAATGGAAGCTCCTCATCAAGGATATAGTACATCTTTTGAGGAATACAATGATGAACAAGACCATAATGAATGAGAAAGAAGTCATGAAGAAAAAATATAGGTCATCCTTTTTTTTACTCAGATAGTGATGAAGACTGTTAGGGATTTTTCTTGTATGAACTATACTGCTTGATATACTTGTTTGAATCTTGTTACCTCTTAATCCTGATTCACAGTTCAGAGACAAGAAAATCCTAATTGCTAAGGATTAAACAACATCCTTCTTCATTTTTGAGCTCCATAGATGCTCAGGCAGGTTTTACCTTATAAGATGACTGATAACACAGTATTTGTTAATGTGGACACTGATTTGTCATGTATCTTCTATTGAAATATTTCATAAAATATCTTGTAAGTGATCAAGCATAATCATGTACAAGATTTAACCATACAAATTATAATCTTAAATATGACAGAAAACTAGTGAGACAAGGATTTCAATCCTTCTTCCTTTTCTTGATAGGAGAGATAACCTAAGTGATTCTCTCTTCAAGGAATCAATATCATGGACTGTGTCCTGCTGACAGTTTCCTTTATAAGTTAGGCTTATGTGTTCTTGGTAACAGAGTATTTAAAATTTGATTTGGTAGTTGAAAATCTAGAACATATGTAACATAGATAGATATTCAAATAGGCTTCTGAACCAGTGCCTATCCTTTGGGCTGCAGAGTCAATAATAAGCGAAGAAAAGATATAAACAAAATACACTGAACTGCCTTACAGCTCAAACAAGT